>MU182240.1:91008-144553 GCA_016904865.1 Pissodes strobi
AGGGTAACACAAAAACATTCGGATGGTCTTTAGCCGTGACAATATGTAGCAAACAGTAGAAACTCAAAAACACACCCTTGTACCGTTAAATCCGCAAACTCTCTTGAAGAAGTTTTGTACACAATCTCGCGAACAAAAAAACCATACTTGTTTTAAACTGATATGTGACATCATGCATCTATTAGCCAAATGCCTTTTTCTAAGTAACAGAATCCTCCTGGTGTAAATTATGTTTGTTATTAACTCATGAATTCCTGTATCTTCCGGTAAACTTTGAGGGTATTTAATTATTCTTCAATATTATGTTGCGTGTCATCTTACTGTTCCCTACCAGGTAAGGCGGTAATTTTTGCTTGGCTGTTGTTGCGGTTTTTGCTAATGACAAATTAGCTTTCTATTAAGTATAAAGCCCATTCAGGTACTTATTTATATATTACTAGATATACAGCTTCATATGTTTATCTTGATTTATTGAAGTTTTCAGAATTATTCTTAGAAAATACATTCAATAGATATACCTTGACGAACACCCAACTTGATCTGAATCCTCGACAAATTGTCATTAAACATAAGTTTTTCTGGGCGGAAATAAGCTTATAATAGCGGTCACTCAAATAATTGTAAAAATATGTAATATAGTGCACACAAATAACCTACCTTTATATTGCATCAACAACGCCCCAAGTTGCATAGAATTGAGCTTGAAACAAGCTGCGCTGAGGTTGGCCAAATCTTCCGGCGTGAACTTGTTTGCTTGCAGTAGATGAGCGCATTGCACGATCTTGGCGAGATGGCATTCGGCAGCTAGTTCAAGGCCTTGAGATTCCGCCCAGGCCTGAAGGTTTCGCAAACGGTTTGCTAACTTATTGCCGAAATTCCTAGTGCACAAATTACTGTTCGAGATGACGTTCGTCACAGCTTTGGCTGAGATCCAGTGGAACAATTGAGAAAAGAGCTAGAAAATATAATGCATATATTACGACAATAATACTAGTACTAACATAGAAGAAAGAAATTGATTTAATAGATTATAACGACCGTCTTTTTTTATAGGCTAGACCGTTCCCACATCGTTGGCTATAATATGCATTATGATAATTCTGTTGACGGCTGCTCGAAAAAGCTGAGTTACAGACTTTGCAAACGATTGTCTCAAATTCTTGAGCCACAATGTTCTTCGACTTGCAACGGATGTTTACCTTCATAATCCAATGCAGAATCTCATACTTCTCAGGATGTTTTTTTATATGTCTTTGGTTTTATCCAAAGACCTAAAAATATTTACTCCTTTCACAACAGGATGGATACTATATAGATAATGTGTGGCATTTTAAGATCCTTTACAGGCGTAGCCGACTATATCAAAATCGGCCTCTCCTATTATTCGATCCGCATGGCCCTCCGCTCGCTTCGCTATACAGTTTCTAGTTCCTAAACCATTTTGGTACCCTAACTGATGATTACCAATAATTTCTTTGAGCACTTTATATATTCTTTTATGGTTATACGTAAAAATATTTTCAGAGCAATGCTGATCAATGACTAATGTTCTGCTTTTGTTCGAAATACAATAAAATAGCTTAATTTCAAATTGCTTTTTAGTAACATTATAATAAAATATACACGGTATTGTAAGGTTTCACCATACCCAAGGTTTAACTCTTCTGAGAATCATATTCTATATTCATTATGTTTTCATTCATGTGTAAAAAAAAATTTAGTACAACTTTAATGAAGAAAACACAACTTAAATATACAAAAATTCATATACTAATGAGGTTTTATGATCTTTCATCGTAATTTTACACAATTCATAAATTTTGCACATAAAATACCAATGCAATTAAAAACTTTCTATGTAATTGGTTATATTCAAAGTTCAAAATATAATACGTTAATATACTCGAGATACTTTGCAAAGTATAAACATTATAACCCTAGTCAAATATTAATTATCGATTTTAGTTCTAGCAGGCTGAACGAATATTTACAGTTCAACTTTGGCAACTTTTGTTGTCTGAAATAATGAGGGCATACATGAGACTTAGATTATATCCGAATAAGCTGGGTAATCTGTGTTATGTTTATCGATATGAGTTGAAGTGAGAGGTAATTAGGTAGAAAAATAAGAATAATGCCCTCTAAGATGAGGTTTGGAACTTTCGTCAAAATGCACAACATAGTTTTTTTCGTAATGGATTAAATTGTGTTGTAATTATCCATCATAAGCATTTTGATTCGTAATTAAGTTGACAACAGTATCAACATTACGTTGGTGTCTTACCTGTATTGTTAATGCGGCATTAACTCTACATTTTCGTAGCAAGTTCATGGCTCCACTCAATATATTTATCACTTCTCTTGGATGGTCATCTCCTGTCACTGACATTAGATATGCCATACCGGAATTAAGTTCGTCTGTTAGACATGCTACTAAATTCTGAAAAAAATATGCACTTGAATTAAGTAGAATTTTAACTTGGCATTATCGAGTTATTTTTTTTTCTTTATCTAAACAGTCCAATACAGAATCATTAATTCTAAACGATATATAGGAATATTTAAAAAAACCAGAATCTGCTCAAATATCATGTCTCTTTTGAAACTCAGCAATGAACAGTTAAACGGAAACTCATATTTTTTAGGCATTCTATAGAAAAAAGCAATTGATCCTTGTCTTGTCCATTTCGTAGGGGCACGCACACAGCTGACACATCCTCTTGGACCACAAGACAATAGAAAATCTTAACTAACAGATATATAAAAATGCTTACTTTTCAACGTAGTTCAAAACATAGTAGGTCAGGGATTCGTAGGCCAGGGCCCTGTAGGGAAAATAATGCATAAAAAGCAAATATTTCACAAATCTACTATGGACACTTTGAGCTGATGAAGTTAATATGTTGAAACCCTGGCTCGTGTTTGTGTTATACTTGGTATGCCTATTACCGAAGCCTAACACTCGGACGGTCTTGAGGACATTGATGTCAATATGCAACTTCGATAAATTTATTTGAAACATTACAACCAACTAGCCCATAGAGACCACATACTGATGTTTTCACGTCTGATATGATAAATATTAGTTGGACGGCGACAGAAAAAAATGTTAAATATACTTCTGTTTTATATTTATACATAAAACCCTTAAGTATTACCACAGGTCTTAACTTAATCAGCACTTTGTAACAAGATAATCAGTAATTTCCGTTTAAGTCATAAAACAGGAAATTTGGATTGTTCCTTTTAAGTCGGTAATGCTTCTTGACTTGACCTTTTCGAAGGAGTGGCGTTTCTGTTTTAATGAAAAGATAAAAAAAGTTAATCCACACAACATACAGGGTTTGCAATTTTCAATCGCAACACCTAATTTTTTGGGATGTTCTTACAGAGTTTGACCTTATTTTTTAAAAATATACCATCCATATAATATAATAATTGAATACTAAATGAACTTTTTTTACTAACATAGACAATTATATTTTCATAGAAAAGGTATTGTGTGGTGGTATCGCCTTCGTTTAGAACGTGATCGTGATTACATTGTGTTACACACAGCGTAAATTATGTGCTGCTTACTGTTAGAAGATACAGTGCTGAGACATTATTATCTATAAACACAAAATGACAGTAAATATATTTTTTATAATTACTAACATTGAAATAATCAAGTAATAAAATAAAGGAAAGCAATTGTTAAATAATAAAAAGGACTAGAATAAATAAATCATGTTTCCATATTCCTAAAAAATAATAAGCTGGCGATGCGCTAGTAAGTTTATTTTTAAATGTAGAATGAGGCAGCTTTCCTAGACTTTCGAAGGAACAAATTCTTCCTTTTATCTCATTTTCAAATTTGTAATTGTTCACTTTTGACCTCCATAAACACCACCAAAAGATTCCACTATATGTACTGTCAGGTTAAATAGAACTGGACATGGTAGAAGAAGAAAATATTTCTCAAACCCATTTTTCATTGCCAAAGACAATAAGATTTGGTCGTAGTAAGTAAGGATTGTGACAAATAATCAAGTAATGAAAAAAAAAGAAAGCAATGATTAAATAATAGAAAGCATTAGAATAATAAATAAATCATGTTTCCGTATTCTTAACAAATAATGAGCTGGAGATGTTAGAACTTTTAAATTTAGAATAAGGAAGCTCTCCTAGATTTTCAGAAAAACAAATTTTTCCTTTTAGCTTCTTATTGTAGGTTCAAATCTGCAAATTTTCACTTCCCATAAACACCACTAAAATATTCTACCATATGTATTGTCAAGTTAAACAGAACTGGACATGGTAGAACTGGACTAAGGAAAATATTCCTCAATTCTATTTTCCGAAGACAATAAGTTTTTGTCCAAATAAGGATTGTGATAAATCAATCCTATAAGAATTTACTTATTGTTGAAAGATATGACCATTCCCCTCTATCAGTGTCGGACTGGCACACTTATGGCCCACCGGTCCCACAAGGGCGGCCCTGAATCGTAATACTGATTCAAGGGGGAATTTTAAAATCTTCTAGGAGAGTGGCGTAGCTTATTCGTCATTTTATCAAAATTCGACTTTTTTTAAACGCTCAATACCGAAGAATTTGCAAGAAAATAATTTTTCCAAGACCACCAATGAAAATGAAAAAAAAAAACAGCTAACTTGGCTGGACAGTGCCTTATATCACATACATCTTGAAAAGTGTTTCAACACTAGTATTGCAAACTTGAATTTAACACGCGTGTGCTATTAATCGTTTCCTTACGAATCAAAAGAGTGATTTTTTCTCATTTTCATAGGTGGTCATAGGAAGGTGTACATTATTGTCGTGTTAAAGTACATTTTCAACCTCTGAGGATTTCCGCAATCGGCTAACGCCTTGTGTTAAAAACCTCCTTGTTTGAAAACTAGTACTTTCCAACACTTGTTATGTAATATATTATAGCCGGAAGCGGTACAGACAAAGGACTCCGAATAGCATTTCATGTAAATTCGGTCAGGCTTATAGATAGAATTCAGTCTAAATGCATTTTTTATATAAAGCTTCACTTATGAGGTAATTAGAAACGTGTCATGAGAGCGATTACATGAAAGCTACCAAATTGCAATGCTAAAAAAAATATGAAAAAATTCAAAACACTTACTTTTAGGCAGGGAAGTTTTTTGTTGCGCCTTTATTTAGAAGTATTTTATTTGTTTGAATGTGCATAGATTAGTGTGCCAATTAATATTGTGCATATATAGTTTTCGAAATGAGACTCCTTTAGATGTTAATTACATTCTCAAAATAAGGCATACATATAGGAATAATATCAAAGAATATAATAGCACGCAAATTATATTCTTTGATAATATCATTATACAGGGTTTTCATTTTAAAATTTACCAACCATGTTATCTGCGTAAATAGACAGATTTCTAAAATTCCACGTCAATAAATTTAATGAGGGGAAATGTTTTTTACCAAAAATTGGATGGCGCCCCTTCATTCCCTAACCCCCCAAGTACAAAGTCAAAGTCAAAAGATAGCTTTAATGTCATAATACCAATACATAGTTGCTAACAAAGCCATTAGAAAAATATAATTTAAAGTCACAAATAATATAACGTTCATAAAGGTCTTATAAAATTAAGATTAAAATTAAGCTAAAGCTAGATTAAGAGTATAAAACGAGCTCTCAAAGCAACAAAAAAGAAAAAAAGAAAAGAAAATGCAACACAAAAGTACAAATGGAACTGATAGAGACAAACAAGACAAAACGAACCAGACAGCTTGCTTATGCACTTCAGGCGAAAAAGAATTCAAAGGCAGTGGTTGTTTACATTTAATTTAAAGAGTCATTATAAAATTCTCTGAAACTGCAATATGCCTTATCAGTCAAAAACTTCTTTGTTTGCCTCCTGAACCCTTGATCACATTGCAGTCCTCTTAGCCTTATAGGAAGATGATTAAAAAGTTTTTTACCTCCGTATATAATGGAACTTTTAATTTGTTCCGAATATGGGGCAATCTGAGATTATAAGTCTGGCGGGTATTGTAAGGATCATTCAGTCAGAGACAACTCGCTTCTATATTTGCTAAAGATTGCTCTTTTTTGCAACACAAACACCGAATTGAAAAGGTAATCAGAACAAGAGCCCCAAAAACAAATGCCATATTGAAGGTGGGACTCAATTAGAGCAAACTATGCAGCCCTGGCAATGGAAAAGTCTAAGTTATTAGATATAATCCTCAAGGCATAACAACCAGATGAGATTTTATTGCACACATTCAAGCTGTGGTTCTCAAACTTAAGCGAGCTGTAAATTGATAAGCCCAAGAATTTGTTAAAACTGGGCGCAGCAATAGGTTCATTTTCTAGATAAACGTTCCCCATGACACATTTGAAATTTAAAATATTAGTTTTCCCTCTATTAAAAGTTAAGAAATCTGCCACGCCATTTTTTTATCTTTAACAGATCTGAATGCATATTTTCATTCAATCTGTGCGAAGATCGTGAATTTTCCCACTATTGAAAGTTGGGGCATTAACATAAATCAAGAAAAACAGTGGCCCCAGTACAGAGCCCTGCGGAACTCCTGTATTGATATTGCGTTCTTCCAAATAAGAATGAAACCACTCCAAGGCTGCTTCCCTAAACCCTAATCTGAAGTGAAACTAAATAAATAAAATTAGAAGATAATGAGGGTGACAACGTATTTGTAAAACTTAGTATTATTTACTTTTTGTGTCCTATATGTCCCTTTACTCGCTTACTGATTGTATGTCACTAAATAAATACCGTGAAACTGTCTAAAAGTTTATTCAACTGTTACCAATTATTTCCAACGTATTCGCCTTTAGATAGTTGACGTGTAAAAGGAAGTTCTGACAAATCTGCATACGTGGATTAAGAAACAGAAGTTTCCTGTAATCTTTCATGACGTTAAGAAGAAACAAACAGATAATTAAATGAAAATTGAAAAGGCCTCAAATTATTTTCCAAGGGGGCCCACCTGTCTCCGGACCGGTAGACCGGCGCGGCGCCGGCGGAACAGTCCGACCCTGATCTCTATCTTGTCTATCAAAACATTAATCAAACGCTTTTACTAGCCGCAAACGAAATCAATAATAATGCATATTGGCCCTAGGCAACAATTATTACATGTAAATTATATGAAATCTAATAAATACCTTAAACGCTAATTGAACGGCATCTGCCAATGTATCCTGTGCCTGCAACGAGAACGCACTAACGTGCCTGTCGCTCTTCAGGAAATGAAGTAGCTCACTCGCGTTTGCCAACCAGAAGGCCTGCGATGTGCTTTCAGTGCTCCTGTCCTGCACGGTATGTCGTATCAACATAGCAGCGTGCTGCAGAAGTAAGGTTAGTTTATGCGCTCGCTCTGTAGGGGTCAGTTCTGGTCTGTAGTGGGTCGAAGCTCGGTATCTGTAATTGACAATGAATTAAGATGATTTACTGATATGCTTTGGCTTGCAAAACTATTTACTAAAATTAAATTTGTGCATTTAAATTGTAAATTACACTATTTTTATATTTTGCTTCTGCTTTAAGTTTTATGTGCAAATGTCGATATTGATTTGTTTCCTGTTTTTTATTGTCTTTACTAAATATTTCTTGCACTTTCTCTTTACTGGAGTGCTTTGACAACAAGATTTTATATATTTGGATATTAAAGCATTTTTTGACTTTGATTAAACTGTTTGAAACTTAAAAATATACAACATACAAAATTTTGACACATCAAATAATCTTAAAAGTATGCCAATAATAGCTTAGTCTCAAGTAGAACACATATGACACATTATTTAAGCTAAGTACCTGGCACATAAGTAAAGGGTATAGGCTGGCGCCAGCCTAAAAGTGGGCGTAGTGACATCTAAATGAGTTACAACCCTTGCCAAAAATTGTTCTTGAGGATCTTCAGGAAATTCTAGGACAGCCGGTAAAATTGGGTCCTGGCCTCGGGGGTAACGGTCCATTCCACTTAACCTATGACAAGACACCATTTAATTAAAATCACTGTAAAGTAAGATATTATTTTCGTTTGAATTTCTTGTACTCATAAATGTAACGTAAAAAAACGATTGAAAATTCCAAAGATCATTTACATGGTTGTTTTTGATTGTGTGTTGAAGCTACAGTTAGCTAAAGAATGATGGAGGATGGGGGGAGGCTAAAGAAGCCGCAGATACCCCCCAGTACCGAAATCATTAATATCTGGATACTAATTTTAGAATCCCAATTTCAGTGTTACTTTCGTACCTCTTAGTAGACCCGATACATTTCTTAATATGTTGAGTTTTAATTGTTTTGTTAAGCATTTTTTTTAGAAGTTGTTTAATTTTTTTTTTTTGCAAATCGTATTTCTTTCATTTAATATTCTTTACAGTGGCTTGTATCTTTTCCACCTGTCAGCCGCCTCAAGATATATTCTCGTTGAGCTACTGTTGAATGAATCTCATTTTTGGTATCATGATGGCTGATGCGAAAATGCACGTAGAAAGTGAACACATAATTCTGAGATCAAATTATCGACATCACCTAATACAGGATAAATATTAACAATTTTTAAAGAATTAAGACTCTCCAGTTGTGGTATGAGTTGCCTGTACCCAACACATGCTATATTTAGTATACCCTGGAATTTGAAATATTGACACCTGCCTTCCAGATGTGACTTTTTGTAAAATAATAATTATTATTATCAGACATCGTTAAATTAAGTTTCAGTCCAGCCTCCAGCAAGGAATGTCAGATTTAAGTTTCCCTTAGGTTTCCAAAGGCTGCCAGTGAGGCCTATTCTACTGCTAATCTCGCGTGTCTGGTTGTCTCGACCAATTCGAATTTCATTATCCAAGTATTTGTAGAATTTCACCTGCACCAATTCGGCATCCCCCATATGGATGTGATCGCTCACTACCAAATTTGTCATAAATTGCATTTACGACATATTAATTTTTAGCCCAACGAATCCTGATGCCTGTTGGAGTCTTTCCAACAAACGGTCCGATATTAAATCCACGTCATCCGCAAATCTCAGATGGTTGAAGTATTTCCCATTTATGTTCACGTCCATGTTGCCCCAGTGTATTTGTCGAGGTATTTGTTTACACTTGAGGAGGGTTCATGCAAAAGCAGACATCTCCATTTTGTACAAACTTGAGAAAAACAGCAAAAACTATTGTGTGAAAATTCGTATAGGGATATGACTTGTTTTGAAATAAAACTGCACACTGAAAGAGTACGTGTAATAGGATTTGTCTTGTTTTGTTTAGTTTTAGATATGTTACGTATATACGTTTGGATATGTCTTGTTTAGGTTGAACTCCATAGATTTAAATGACAAATAATGTAGGATATGTCTTGCTTTGTTCGAATCTGACTAAGGCCATCCCTAGAGACCATCCCAGAGAGAACAAATCGGCAAAAAAATCAATTTGGTAAAAAATGGAGATGTCTGCTTTTGTATGAACCCTCCTCACTTATATTATGGCGAGGCGGTGTCGGCTAGTAGCGTGCATACTATAGGAGCATAAAAGCATTGCCTAACCTAGAAAAATCACCAATACACATATTCTTTTCAATTATCGATAGATCTCTTTACACACTTTTCGTGAGGATATATTTTTTGTAATAAAAAAAGATCTTCACTATACTGTCTTAGTCCCCTCACAACTCATAATAAAATTATACACCTTTCACCACTGACGCAAGAGGTTCTTTTATTTAAATTTCCCTATGCGATCAGGCTCTGCCCGCACTTCTGTGTAAGCATCCTATTTAAAAACAAATCAAATCAGTTGCAACTGATTAATACAATAACCCAAGGAGCTCAAAGGCACTGCTTGCCAGTACACCAATTCGGGTGGCTCTATAGTTATATACATGACAACAAAATGTGCTGCTGGTGATGTTTATTATTTTCCAAAGACAAACATGTGTGGAACCGGTTATACAGACTTAAATAATGCTCCTAAAGGTGGAATTCCCTCGGAGCGGTTATCGCTGACGATAATCGCTATAGGTATGTTTTCCAAACAGCGTTCGCGACATTAAATTTCAAGCGAGTATCGGTAATTCTCCTATTAGTTGTTCATTCGTTCTGTATCAGTCAAGTCATTGGAATTAGTTTAAAGCGGGGTAGCAAACTACTTGCGGCTTATATGATGTATGAAGAAGCCAAAGATGATGACATACTTCAAATGTGTGTGGTTCTACGATATTAGGTCGATACGATATAGAGTATGTCCCCGGATGGGGTTAACAAGAGGACTAAAAATTGAAAGACACGATAAAAAGTTATTCTTGATAAAAGTTTTTGCTTCCTCTAAAACTGAGAACTGCCCAAAAAAACAATACCTTATATTATACAGAGCGATCACAAATTAACAGTACGTGTAATTTTCCAAGAGTAAACTACGTGATTTAATTTTTTTTAATAATGTTAAACAAAAAAGTTGATTGCAGATAAGTTATTGAAATGCAGGAATAGTATTCACAAGTATACAGGGTGCTACAAATTAAGTTGATGAAGAGGGTTCAAAAGCGAAACGTCGGATTTAAAATTTGATACCGCCAGCTTGTAGAGGAGAAAAAGTGGCAATAATAATGTGACATTTATTTTACTTTATCTCATCAAACAAAGGCAGGAAAAAATAAAAATAAAATGATTTTAGATTTTTTACGGATATCTCCGGAAGTAGACGGAAATTTCTAAGTTATTTGACGGCATGTCAATCATCCTTAAATTGCGCAACTTTGCTTTAATTTAACTGACCCCGTATCTCTTACAGCTTTTGAGATACCCATACAAAGAAACGAATTTGTAGCACCCTGTATACTTGTTAATACTATTCCTGTATTTCAATAACTTATCTGCAATTAACTTTTTTGATTAACATTATTAAAAAAAAAATAAAATCACGTAGTTTACTCTTGGAAAATTACACGTACTGTTAATTTGTGATGGCTCTGTATAATATACGGTATTATTTTTGGGCAGTTCTTAGTTTTAGAGGAAGCAAAAACTTTTATCAAGAATAACTTTTTTTTGTCCACTTGTCCTCTTGTTAACCCCATCCGGGGACATACTGTATATCTATAGACGGGAGGTGGGCTTTTCCACTCAATTAATACAAACCCATTTGAAGCCTGATGATAAAAAATTCCGAAAATGTTTCAGATTGAATCGACCTCAGTTTAAACTAAGGAAAAGTCGTTGGTTGCAGCGACTATATTTCCTCTCGGAAGGCAGTTTGCGACGCACGCTGCCCCCGGCGATTATCGCCGGAGGCCGTCGCTTGGAGGAAAGGGATTCCATAAAGGAACAACAGTATCAGTCTCAGCGCGATCGTCGCAGCGACGATCGCTGAACGATCATCGCAGCTATCGCTCGGAGGGAATTCCACCTTAACGCGTCATTCAATTATTCATTATTATATTGACATTTCCGAACGCGAGCATATTTTGGAGGATCGTGGCAAGTGAGTTTTACTTTTTTAAATGTTTCCCTACCCTACTGTAATCAGCATTACACGCTATTAGGTGTCGCCTTGCCAGACCCCATCAATTTTACGTGTATTAGCATGAAGTCTTAACATAAGCTGTGGCGCTATCATGGATGTTTTTTTATTAATCTGCCGAGACCAATAACATTTTGTGTTGATCTATAGCGTCGAACGCCTTTTTATAATCTACAAACACCAGTGCAATTGGTTTGTTGTACTCCATGCACTTTTCTATTAAGGTTTTTTATGGTCTCATAGCCCGAGTGGAAGCCAGCCTGGTCGTTTGATTGTTAATAGTCTGGTGCATTTTTGCTATGATCATCATAAACAGCTTGTATATGTCAGATAGTAGGCTAGTCGGTCGATATCTTCTCAGATCCGCAATATCACCTTTTTAAGCATTACGATTACCGTATTATTCCATTGTGAGGCAGTTGCACCTTTCAAAGGCCAAACATTGGAAATATTTTATATGATACGTATTAATACGAGTATCTCTCCTTGATGGACTCAATTACTACATCGCCCTCCCCGATGACTTGTTATTTGTCATTGCTGAAAGGGCAACTGTGATGTCCATCCATATATTTGGTATGCCTTACGATCTCAAATCTTGGACTTCCGGTATCATGCGAACTTTGATAGGTTGTGGGTCACGTTTATACAGTTCCGTGTAAAAATCTTCAGGACTTTTGAGGATATAATCTTTACGGTCTTTGAATGCTTACTGAAGGACTAGTTATACAACTATTTTGAAGCAAACGGCCTGTTCTACAACACTAACAACTAACAAGTCAACAACCTTGGCTATTCTTGGGCTGTTGCGATATATAGCGGAGGCCTTTGAGACGGAGCAGTATGTTAGTGTAACGTGCTGTGACCTCTCAAAGGCCTTCGACTATGTCTCGCGTAATATTCTCCTCGATAAGCTGGGGTTCTATTGGATTGACGAAACTAGTGTCCGTCTGCTAAGTAGCTATTTGGGAGAACGTACGCAGTTGGCCTGGGAGAGAGCTGTCAGGTAAGGCTGGACTTAAGTGCATCAGGGCTCGGTGCTGGGTCCTCTTCTTTTTTAATATATGTCAATGACATAAATAGTTCGGTTCGATATCGAAGGTTATGTTGTTTGCCGGCGATACATCTGTTTCGGAGTCTGCATGGAGAGGTTAACTGAACATATGAATGCTAGTGTGAATGAACTGGTTTTAATGATGCCAAGACAGAAAATATTATCTTCCCATTGAGGAGTATAGAGCAGAACATTGAGGAGGTACGGTTTTTG
Organism: Pissodes strobi; assembly: GCA_016904865.1. Classification (NCBI taxonomy): domain Eukaryota; kingdom Metazoa; phylum Arthropoda; class Insecta; order Coleoptera; family Curculionidae; genus Pissodes; species Pissodes strobi. The sequence goes on from MU182240.1 coordinate 103,798, forward strand.
GGAGTACATCTTGATCCAACATTAAGATTCGACAGGCATGTAGACTAAATTTTTTTATTACAAACCTTAAAAAGGGTGTTGCCTAAACCGTGCCTTCTCCAGGCTTTGCATGGTTTTCCAGTAGGCGGGCTGTTAATCTATCTTGACATGAAGTCACTCGCCACAAGCAGCACGAGTCTTTGGATTGCAGAGGAGGGTTGTGAGGGTTGTTGCGGGTCTTGATTACAGGGCTGATACAAGGCAGGCATTCAAAGAGCAAAGTATCATGACATCAAGCTACATATATGAATGCCTCGTCATCGAAATTTCAGCGACTATAGCCTTAATAATTGGCACCACGAGTATCCTACCAGACATGGTAATCAAATAAGAACTGATTACCATAGACTTGAAAGAACAAGAATGTCCACAAATTACTTGGGTCCAAAGTACTATAATCATTAATCCGAGGGGCCTGCCAGAGAAATCTTTTAAGTCCAGTATAGGGGGAGTTCTACTGCGGAATGCTTTTTATAGTGCTCGGAAGTTCTTGGAGTTTGAGTTTATATAGTCCGCTTGTCTGCATGGCTTTTTCTGGGACAGTAGTGTGTTTTTTTGAGCGGGTTAGCGCCGGTCTTGAATGCTTCAATAGTAGCTAAACCCCACGCAAAAGAAATGATCCCAAGTCGGCCCGAGCGAGTTTCGTTATTTACCCTTGTCTATACGATCTAGCGAAATGCATCCAAGAGGCCTCCTGGTGTAGTCGATTCTGGGTTTCCGATATGCTGTCCCGTGTTCGATTCCCGTCGGTGGCAAGAGACTTTTTTTTATTTTTTAAGGCTATGTTGCTTTCTTTTTGTAAATTTGGTTTAGTTTAGGTTAGTTTTGTTTGGTTGGAGCGAGCGCAGCGAGCGGAGGGCCATGCGTAAAGTTAAGATTGACTTTGCAATTCGTTCGGGCTGACTCGGGATCATTTGTTTTGCGTGGGGTTTAGCTGCTAAAGATTGCTTCTGGCCCTGGCTCGTTGGCAGATACGCTGCGAGCTCAGACCGAGCCGTTTGTACATGGTGGCCAATGTATAGGTTTTTACAGTGCTGGTGATTGTTTGGTTGTATCATCTACTAGTATTAATGCCATTTTAAATGTAATGTTTATTAGTGTTATTTAATATGTATATTGTTTAACTAAGTGACATAATTTAAGCATAATAATAATTTTTGACCTGGTAAAATGGTTTGCAATGATTGTTGACCGTAATATATTGAATTGAACTGATACTGTCTTTGCCTCTTGCGTCTATTAACTTTTAGATGTTAGCTTATGACTAACCTCCATCGCAAAACTGTCAAGCTTTCATTCCCTCATCACCCTGGATATGTGCTCGGTACTGTGTTGAGTTTGAGTCAGCTGCCTAACAGTCGTGTACACATAGTACATGCTGACGGCAGTACACTACTGCGTAGCAAGTCGGAGATGATGCAATATAGCACCATCGGTCATCATCATTCATCCCCATCCCCGATGGTGCGATGCTGCATCAATACCGTAAAGAAGATCAAGCGAAGACGACCCGGCCGCAGACCCTGGAATCCATGGCACGCAACAACGACTGGGCCGTCTCTGTGCGGGTGATCGACAGTGCAGGACCATTCCACGACGCTAGGGGCGTAGCGAAGAGGATCGTTGGACGTTAGTAGCCACGCGCTCGAGGGAACAGTCAGTGAGGTTTGAGGTACCGAAGGCAACGACTAAGAACATCCAGAGAGATGGTAACCGGCTGAAGACTTTGGAGATGCGCCGGAAAGGTTTGCGAGAGCGCAAGGATAAGCTGGGAACATCTCAATAGAGAGGACGCAAGAAGCAGCTGACAAGATCGAGCCCTGCCGGGAGTTGACAATTAACGGCTGGAGAAAGTACATTTAACGTGCACAAGTCACTGAGGTGCAAGAAAGAGAGGTGCCCGCCACAGAGCGGCAGCGAGGTACAAAAGGCAAAGAGGGAACGCCCAAACAGCCCTCGGGCCGTACGCGTAATCCGCAGGACAGTTAGGGTAGTTCCTGCTCCCACAGTCAAGTTTTAGTGAGTATGTCCGCGGATGAGCCTTACACTCCTCTTGCTGAGTAGAGGGGGCGCATAAGGAGCGTTTCTCGACTTTACCAAAAAAAATAAAAATCGGTATTGTATTTTCTGTGTCTTTTTTGATTGCTTTATGCCTTTATTTAATTGTCTCACTGCTGCAATACTTGTGTTTATCTGCTATTTCCTCTTCTTTCTTTTATAAGGCTTTTTGTCTCCGGGCTGATATTTCCTTCCTTATCTCTGACTTTGTGTTTGCTTGTACACTCTCTTATAATTGCCTAGGCGCAATCTGCTTGTCTTCGCATTATTTTTATGTCAATACTGACATACAAGTGAAATCAGGCTTTGTTGTCTAACTCAGTATTAAGAATATAAGAACATTTTTGAATATTTAACCTAAAATACAAAACGGATGATTTATTAAAGCAAATAGAAAAGATATGTACCTATTTTCCGATCTACTGTCGGATCCTAAAGACCTATTGTCCTCTCTAGCACCGCTATGGGTGGAAACGGTCTCCACATTCCCGTCAATGTCAAAAGTTGTTTCTATGTTTTCTCTAGAACCCGTAGCTTGCGTCGGGCTTAGTGCCCGAGGTGAGCGGCTAAATAAGAAAGCAACAAAAAAAATAAGCAAAAAAAAAACACATCAAGCAAAAAATAATTCGATTTAAATAAAAACAAATGTTATACATTAGGAAAAATAGAAAACCAATAGAAAAAACTAGTTAGCTAAACAAAGTCAAGTTTTTTTCTTTAACAAAATGTGCATCTACTTTGTAAAAGGTATATATTTGGAGCTGCAGCCATAACCTACCATCGGAAAAAAATTAAGTCCTATAACGCGTTCTGTGCAATACGAAATATTTTTGCTGAAAAGTGAAATTAATGACAGTCATTTTTCTTGGCCTAAAATTGGTTGCCACGTTGTAACATGGAGATTAAAAAATTAGTTTTCTTTCGTTGTACAATTTGTTCGTACAGACGACTAGAGTTAAATCGAAGAAGGTATAGGCGCACTTGGATGATCACCACTAACGTGGTTACAATATACCTCAAACAAATTTCATAAAATAATATGAAATAAACGACTACCGTTTAAAATTTTGACATGACACAGAATACAGATTGTGGAAATTGAAACAAACAGTAAGAATATTCGTCTGCTCGATGCCAATTAAATATAAAATTATATCAGGTATACATTGTTATACATTTGTTGACAAATATGCAACACATCACATACTTCACCTACCTTTCATATATTCGCGTTTGGTTGTCTGTGCTTCCAAGGGGGTGCCGCGTTCTATCTTCCTGAGCTGGATCGACAAATCTGTAATTAAAGACATTAATACATTAGATATCAGACTGCGTGTGACATAGATAAATCAATATTTTGTAATGGTTTCGGTTATGATGAACGTACTTTTCTAAATCCCTATATGACAGGAGAAAAATAAGTAGGTGCTTGAGGCTGCTGATAAGATAAACAATTTTATCTAATTGGTCACCTTTGATAAACGGAAGCCTACGCAATGCTATATAGGTTAATTTTTTTTTTAATAAATGGGTTATGTTCAGAACTAACTAGCGCAGAAAGGTTTCCTAGGGGCAACGCAGGATTAAAATTAAACTGAATTTAATATTTATAAGTTTCATTAAAATAAAATTTCTTTTGGCCAAACCAAACCAATTCTGGTGAATATAATTTGCAACATTTATGGGTATCGGCGGTGTTCAAACAAATCGCCAAAGTAGCGAGCGGACATCATGAAGTTTGCAGCTACCAGTCCAAACTGCTAGTCTAATAATAGGTTGCAATGGCATTCAGACACAATACGCGTTTTCAGTCGCTGTAAACGCGCAATATTTCAAAGGGTCTTTCCATGTTCGCATCGATATAAAAAGCTTGAGTTCTAAAAAATTCTTGTGCCTTGTAAAATATGCTTGTTAATGACGACAGGGTATGTTTATTAATTTCGCGACGCCTCACAAAAAAACAAAACGTAGGTGAAAGAATGGAGCAGAAAGAAAGAACGTTGTGGAGCTACGAATAATTAGCTTCATGAGTTGCGTAAAAAGATTATATATTTTACTAAAACTTTTTGCGGATGTCGAGTATCTTTTAGAAGAGGTGACAACTTTAATTAAAAAAAAACAAGACAAAACCATGGAAAAGCAGCGCCGAGAGATTAGCTATGACTACGATATTTGGCTAATACCAAACTGCAGACGCTGCAAAAGTTTCAACAAATCTAATATCTTTTGCAACGATCGCAACTCTTAAAAATACGGTTCACACGTGCTCTTTGCAAAGAGCTGCTGTGCGCCTTTTAAAGCTACACGGGAGTTTACACGAAGTTTCATTTCAGTTGCGCCACTTTTTATAGTGCAAGGCAGCCAAAAGTATGTGATCTTAGCTTTAAAATTTTGATTAAAGAATGACATACATTCTCAAAGGAACTTAACATTAGACTTTGCAAGCCAACTCATACTTTTAAATGGCGAGAGTAATGAGACCTTACAGGATGGTCGCAAACGCGTTACCAGAGTTGCTGAAAGTAGTATAGAAGGCGGGGTTCTGGACACAATAATGTGGTCCCATGTGGTTCACCCGCATCGCCCGGTGACATACCACCACATTGGTTTAGGTGGCGCGAAAAAATAACCTCTGGTTTATCTTTCGTCGTCATGCCTTTGTGATCCGGTTCCCAGGGTGGAAAAGAAAAAATATTGCACGATGGCGCCTCCCAGATCAAAACATTCCGGAGACAAAATAACCTCTCATTCGAATCTCCGGGTGGAGGCTGGCCTGGGTGTACCATCAACCCTGAGCGTCTCCGACGACTTCTCCAAGACAGACAATAGACTGCGATTGGACTTCTTCAACATACGAAACATCAACACCAATATTAACTCGGTCCACCAGCCCCTAACCAGCGAATATTAACTACTACAAGAAGGTCCACTCAATGGCAAGAGAGCGCTACAAAGGAATCGTCGTTTATTTTCTTCGTTGCCTGGTAACGTTCCGTGAACTTCGCCGCACACAGGTTGAATTTAAATAAAAGCTGGCCATAAACGATATTTTCGTTTGCGGTATATTTAATCAAATTTATGACGAAATTATTTATAGCACTCTAACACTCTATTTGGCTTTGGAAAAACGCAACTGATATCTTCTGAATTGTTTGCAGCGCCCTGTCTAACTTACCTTATTTTTTTATTATTATCACCAAATAAATATTTTGATAAAGATTGTATTCAACTGGCTGTTAACGTTTTTAATTAATTATTATTGATAACAATACTCAAGGTATGTAATAACTAATATTTAAGAGATTTTGATTTTGTGTTAATGATTTCACCATATTTCTGAATACTAATATTCTGACAAAAGTACAAAAGACAACAAGAAGAAAATGTTGCTCGAATTTGCCCCATCTTTTAATACTTAATTAAATTTTGGCCTTTTGGGTGATTTTAAAATTGGTTAAAGGTTTCGCACAATATTTTTACTGTATATTTCATTCCTATTTTGTAATACAACACAACTAAAAAATAGCGATATTATCTTATATCGAATATTGACTCGACTATAGAATTTAGGCGTGAAAATTAATCTGACAAAAGGATGAGCTGGTCTATGGCCGCCGCGTCAAAGGTCGCCTGCCAACATGATTGTTTTATTTGCATCATGGCCTGCCGATATTCTGCTAGTGTTCGCGCGGGGAAGGAGACACACCGTTGACATGCCGCCGCGGAGAGTGATTCTTCTTATCATACTATAGTTTTGCCCAAATACATAATAAAAAGATAAAGACTGATGTACTATACAGCTAACGTGCTAACACTCCGTTGAGGTTATGTGTTGGCGTTATACCTAATTATGCAGCAACTGAAGCCAGATTATCAGAAAATGGCGCGTCGAAATGAGGATCCCTTAATGGCGGAATTTGTAACGTGCGCAGTTTTTCCTGCAGCTGTCTTGTTTGAGCATTTACGTCTCTCTGTTTTTTTCTGCTTCATATATTGTACTGAAAGTATTTTATTTATGTCATTTAAATTACCCTTAACTCAATGCATTATTAAATTGGAATTTTAAAAGCTATATCTGCTGTAAACTCATCGGTACCGGGTGGGCAATAAATTGAATAATCGATTAAACGCTTAATATTTTAGCAAATAACTGAATAATCGATTAATCGGAATAATCGATTACCGATATTTTCTGAAATATTAATCGATAAGTCGATTAATCGGTAATTTCTTAAAAGTGAATCGAATAATCGATTATTGTCGCCCACCCCTAATCCCATAATATTGTAGTAGGTGAAACTGAAGCTGAAATTTCAGTAGAATTATTATTGCTGATGCAAGACTGATGTTATTATAAAAAGAGGTAATACATACTTTCGCTGAATCAGCAGATAAAAATTTATAATTTAGTTATAATTTGTAAATATGGCTTTGATATTTTTTATTACCTTAGGATAGTCAGAATATAAGCAAGTGTTTTTGAACAACAGCTGCACTGATGCTTCTATATTTTTTACTAGTTTCGTTCCTATTAGATTAATAAAAAAAAAATACGATAACTCTGAAATGCATGTATGGCAAAATTACAGGCCCTCATCAACGCGTTTCTGTCGTCCGCTTAACATTCATTTTGCTCGTGAGACTCCTGAATTAACCGTTGCAAAAACAAAATTTGGATCATCGAATTAAAAATTTAAAACCCTTTTTTTACAACGAAGGAGCCCTTAATTTTCAAAATCATTTTCTAAAACGATTTATGAACATACAAATGATTTTTATCGTTAGTGATAATTGATACTCCCTATATATAAATATAGATGATGAACAAAAAATTCAACAATTATTTGTCTAAAACACGATATATTAAACGTGTAATACTTAACAACTTTTATGTCTTTATTCTGGTAAACCTTATTATGGCCAGCTTTCCTAGAAATTCGACCAGTGTGCGCCGGGTCCATGCTAGTTTTCGCGCGGGGAAGGAGACATACCGTTGACGTGCCGCCGCGGAGAGTGAATCTTCTTATCGTAGTTAATATTCGCTGCCCTAACATCAAGTAACCCTCATATTTTAACTCTATCGGAAACAAAAATGAAATGAAGCGCTAGTCATGTTCACTTGAATATACCCGAATATGACCTTTACTCCCGATTTCCACGTAACTCTGGATTAGCTGTTTTTATACGAGAGGATTTATATTGCCAACGAGAAGAAACATACGAGTCTAACGACTTCGAATGGTTCGAATTAAGCAAAGATCTAGCAACAAAATTCATTTGTTGCTTGTATAGACCACCTAGTGAATATCAAGATAAATGGCTTTTCTCAAATATTGGCAATCAAATTGATTTTCTGCAGATCAACTATCCAGTGGCAGAAATTGTCGTAGTAGGAGACTTCAACGCACATAACATCGACTGGTTGAAACACTCCAACAAAAATGACGATGAAAGACGAGAAAACGAGACTTTTGCTCTTAGTCACGCAGGTGACCTTTGATCAGTTGCCAACGCTGTCAATAATGGTTTCTCAAAAACGTCAATCCATGATTGGCTGAATAGCGGAAACGGCCTAAGAGAAAGCGAACATTCTTGCCGAAATCTTTGCATCAAATTCTACCTTAGATCCTCGCGGAAAGACACCCCCAATTATCCCGAGAGTGAATTTCACAACGCCAGGTATGGTATTTCGTCAACGCGAATTGAAACGAATACTGATAGGCCTAGAAACTAACAAGGTCACAGGACCGGATGCGTTCCCGCAACAGTGCTTAAAAAATGTGCTGCTGAACTAACAGCTCCACTATGCAGGCTTTTCTCCCTGTCATATAGAACTGCATGTTTTTCTTCTAGTTGGAAATGCGCTCAGATGCAACCAATTCCGAATAAACGTGAAAAACGATTCCAAAAACTACCATTCAATTGCCATCCAATTTGCCTTAGTTCACATTATGTCCAAAGTCATGGAGAAAGTAATCAACGAACAGTTCTTAAAATATTTGGAATAGACAGGCATCATCATCAGTATGGCTTCCGCAAGTACAGATCAACAGGAGATCTCCTGACTTAGGTGCCCTACCTGTGAACCAAAGCCATTGAGAGCTACAGCGAATCTCGTGCAATGGCTCTCGACATATCCAAAGCATTTGATAGGGTATGGCATGACGGATTGTTAAGCAAATTGACAGCATACGGACAACCACCAGCACTGCTTATATGGCTTTCCAATTTCTTAAGAAATCGAAGCATTCAAGTTGGTATTTATGGACATATCTCGTTCTAAAGTCCTTTTGTAAATAAAACAAAAAGCTCTAGCATTATATGAATATTTTAATAAGTTATTTCACTTGAAAACAACTGGGATCTCATAAACACACAAAATATAAACATTAAATCAATGTACGTAGTCAGTGCTATGATATGAACTATATCAGTCGAGGCAAAGTATTCGATCTTGAAGAACATGACAAAAATAACACTCTTAACAACTAAAGCATTGCATAAACAGTAGTAATACTAAACTAGTATATGATTATAAATATACCCTTGAAACTATGTACAGTTAAATGTCTGTTTAGAGTTCCTGCAGAACAGCTACCTATCAGCTAGGTTAGCTGAATTAACTCTGATATAAAATACAATAATATACAAGCAATAATAACAGGATTAATATTACCCTAGTCCACCTATAAGCCAATATGTACACTATGTTCACCATTGACGAGAAACGTTCAATGTTCAGCAGTTTATCTTCCAACTTTGGGGGAGTCACTTTGAAAAACACTTGCTAGGCCTCTTGCTAGCTTCTATGTACAATGTGCTTCAATTTCTTACAAATAAGAAGGACTGGAATGTAGTAGATTGAGAGGGTATGCAGTTATTGCATAATAGCATGACATTGATGCCTTTGTGAGTGCGGTTTCTATACACGCAAAAATGATTGTAAAAACACGCTATGCACGTCGCATAGGTAAGCTGAAATCCGCGTAGGGGATATAGCATATACGTACGTATATGGGATATAGCCTTGTGAAAATTGAGTGCATTGGCAGACTAGTGCCGTTTAATCCTTATATGAGAATAAGGCCAGAGAATGTATGCAGACTAGTGCAGAGTAATCCTTATATTAGAATAAGGCAAGAGTATAGCAAGCCAGTGGTATACTCGTGATAGAGAATGTTGAAAAACCCATGGGCAATACAATTGGGGACTGTACAGCGCATGGTACAGCCTTTGAGAATTAGAGAGATCAGTGGGTCTCAATAATGGCAGTCAAAATGCCGATCCTTTTTTGTAGGCTTAGAACTAGAGATCAGTGGGTCTCCATAATGGCAGTCAGGATGCCGATAAATACCTTTTTGTAGGGTTGATATGACGATGATTATGGCTGGATATCACTATGTCATATGAGTAAAGAACTAGAGAGATTATGAGGTCTCAAAACGTGAAAACTTCCCGGGGCATGGCGGCTCAGTGCCATGCCGGCTGGAAACGGAGGTGCGCTTTTTGCGACTTACATGGTCGAGGTTCAAGAGACTACTAAATTCTAGAACGCGGGAACTAGATCAACTTGAAGAAGTTGTTAACGCCCTGGAGGGATGATATACATCCTCCGGAAATAGAAAGGGCGAATAATGTAAATACTGAGAAGTTATGTAAACCTTTACGTCAGCGATTGTCTAAATTAACCTTATGACTTTTAACACAAATCCGGTCGAAATACGTTAACTAGTTTTTATAAAAATCCATTGTTAAAGATCGGACATTTAGGGAATTTTAGTTTGAGTGAAGTGGCTATCCTGTAGGATGCGCTGTGATTGGTCGACTCGATCGCCGGGGTATAGCGGGAAGCGCTATGATTGATCAGATGAGTTTAGCGGGCGCTTAACTTTTAGCTCTCTAGACTGCTGAAGCAGTGAATAAACGTTGTAAACAAGAGATGGTGTTAGTAGTATCGCCATGGATTTTAATTTCTTGGAATGCGAGGACAGTGGCGTGGAATGTTAAATTGTACAAAAATTAAATCGTTAGATTTGAAAAAGTGTTCAAAATGGTTTCTGAACACTACGGAAGTTTTTCTGGAGGACTGCTTCGTTCTAAAATGGACTTCCGAGTAACGTCTTTCCTGGAAACTACAACCTACAGCGCTTCAAGTCCAACGTCAACCGTCATCTCCGCACTCACTGCTCGTTGAGTGATATAGGATTTTCCTTTTGTGTGTGTGCTGAACATACAAAAAAACAGTTAATAAAATGGAGCATTGGACTTTAAATGAGCGCATTTTTGGTATTGAAAATGTTCTTAAATTTAACTAAAAAGTTAAAGCTCAACGTAATTGTCGATAGCACTAAAGTTCGTGATGCACCTGCGCGTAATGTGGGTCAAAGAGTGGAGAAATAGTGGAAGTGTTTTAAAAGGAAAATCAAGTGGTAGGCCTCGGTTGGCACGTAATCGTCAAAATGAAGAACGCGTAAGGGTAGCAGTTACTCAAATCTCAAAGCGGCCAGTTAGTCAACATGCATAAGCAAGAGCGCATCCAATTTTGCCAAAGATTCTTATAGGTGCGGAATATCATGTCAAGTATTGAAAACTGTTTGTTTATGCCGACGAGGCACATTTTTACTTAACCGGTCATCTTCATGAGCAAAATTCTCGATACTAAGTGACAAAAATCCATGAAAGGCCATTGGATTCTCCAAAAGCGACAGTATGGTGTACAGTTTCTCCTTTAAAACAAATTCGGCCGTATTTTTTTTGAGGAAAATACTGCAACAGTAACAGTTACTTCTCAAAGATTTGAAGCAATACTATATTAAAATATAATAAGAGGTGAAACAAAGGCAAGTAACTTGCATCTGCTGCAAGTAAATTAAATAGTTCCCTTCAATAAGGTCTTTTTGGACATTACTTTTTCGGATAATCGAAGTCCATGCCATAAACTGCTTGGAGTGATATCAGATGCCATCGAGTTCGATGAGGGGACCAAAAATTCCTTATTTTGTCGGAGAAACCCGCCCCCCCTATGCCCTATACTACTGTTTTCATTCATATGTAATTTGCATGGGCGTTTGTTCAATCTACCTGCCTACACCCTCTAAATGGTTGCAAATAGCCAGAATACAACAGCGACTTTTCTGCAAATCCAATTTTTTTAGAGGCATTGACTTACTCTTGGGTACGATATTTATCTGTTTGGGTAATTAGGATAAAATACTATAATTTATTTTACTTATGATGTTTTCAATATTACAAACACCTTCAAGTACACCTCAGAATAAAAGTTTTGAAAATTAATAATTTTTTTTAAATTTAAGGTCTTATTCATACTAATTTCCAGGAAAATTATTACACGAAGTAAAGTCTCGTAAAGGAGTTCCCAAAAGATCTCTTTACAATCGCATATTACGTTCTTACAAATTGGCCAATTAATTTGAATTTTGCATGGAACAATTTTTAAAAAATTTGCTGAATAGATATTTAATTTAGAGGGTTTTAGAGCGCAAAAATGAAAACTTAGTTTTTGGATATCCGGCCAAATTCAGCCAATTATGGACCCCCATCTGCTCTAAATCGTTTGCAAATATTGACTTCCTACTTAATCTGAACGTTAACCTACCTATAAGTATTGCTATTTCCAAATTTAACCAAATTGCCGTTGGTCAGAATGGTTGTTTGATGGATCCTCTGTCCGTTGACGTAGGTGTGAGCATCAGCATGGCAGGGAGTAAGTGACGTCACGCCTTCGGCGTTGGTGATGACGCAATGACGGGGCTGAATGTGGGGACCGTAAAGTTGAAGGGCGATGCCGTTAGCAGAACCAACCTGAAAAATAAAAAAGATACATTAAAAAAAGGTATACAAGAAGAACTAAAAAGCTTTTTTTTATCTAATAAATATAAAACAAGGAACCCACTATATTGTTTTTATTTATAATGAATCATTAACTAACCTAAAAACCTCTTTCAAAAATAAGATGTCAAATATGGACCATTAGGCTTAGAGTTCCAGGTCAAGCAAATTGCATTCATGGAAAGGGGTCGGATATTAGTTGCTTTATGATTTCTTGGTCTTTTACCATTATCGTGGAAGAAGACGTTTCCATATAGACATATCCAGTTTATCATACAAAATGGTCAAAACGCTCTAATGAAAAACATATCACACCATAAACGACTAAAAATGTAGCTCTTAACCGTCATTTCTAAACAGAAATTAATAACGAAGAATACGCGCTAAAGAAAAATTATCTGTAAAATAAATAAAACGAAACACCATACTATATTTATATATTTTACAAGGCACTTGCGCTACATGTCTTGGACAGGTTTCAGAAATAACGCATTTCATGATTGGCTATTAAATTAATTTCACTTGGAATTCGTTGAATGGAATGGAATGCTGCTTCCTAAGATGCTTTCTGAACAAAAAGAACTCAGACATAACCAGTTCTGGACTATGGTACAGCACCATACACATCATCATTTGTTTGTCAGATCTTCCATTAATACTTTTATGATGGTACAATATGTTCCAATTTATAGAAATAGAAAAGATTATCAATGTTGAACTGTAGAACCTTCTATAATAAATTTTATTCTATTATAGAACACCTAAACTATCTATAGTGTTTTTGTTCTATATTTTTTTGTTTGGTGAAGTTTTAGAAGCAATTCGCCTCTATATACATACTTTCGTAACTAAACTGCCTACTTCACTTAGAGACAAAAAAACGGCGTGTGCTTAAGACCACACAAAAGATGTGAAAACTTCAACCAGGCCAGAATAATATTATGAAATACAAGTATTTTCGTGTGTTCTATATTTTGGCCACAACTTCGATGTTTAAAGTAAAATTTTACCTCGACATCTTCCATAAAATCTGCTTATCGCTTGACAAATTTTCAACTTCTGCGGTCCTGACCCATTTTCCCATCTTGAAATCGTTTTAAATAAGATTTCAGGTAAATAAATTTACTTAGTTAACACAAAAACTATATACGCGTCGATATGCAAAATTTTGTCTTGAAATCTGCCATAGAATCTACCACCAACAACTGCCTCTAATCACCAAGACATGTCCACGTTTGCCAATCCTGACCCATTTTTCCATCCTCAAACCGTTTTCAGGCAAATAAATGTATAAAACTATATATTTTAACCTAAACGTCATGCCAAAATATTGGAAGACGTATTTATTAAAATTTCGCATAATGCATCAAAAGCAAAGCTATCTATTCAGACTCGTAAAATTCAATTTAACCTCGATGTTCTCATATTTCCCGATCTCGTACGGACAATTTTTTATAGCAGAGATCACGAGGTTTACGAATCTGAGGTTCGTTTCTTGAAAATAGCTATGCGTTGGCACCTACATTAGATTTTTCAAACCAAGAATTTAAAAAATTACCAATTCGGCATTTGCAATCGGGTCGGTACGATTTGGTATGTTGTGCTCGATTCTCGAAATTTCCACTTATAGATAACTTCGATAAACATGAAGTTGATGCCGATTTTACCCGAATGAGCTATAACCAAATGTAACGCGTTGCTCGTGTCAGCTCAGCTTCATTCATTATCCAGGAAAACGTGTGGTGAAGGCGCCTAAAGAATTCATTTCCTGACTGTCGCTTGGATGAAATGATAGGTGGGTACTTAAATAGGACCCTCCGAAAAAAAATTATTTCTTTTTTTAGCATTTTACTTTTTCAATCACCCTGTATATTCAAAGGTAATTTCGAGTGTAATTTGAACGGTTGTAAGACAAAAACTCATTTGTATATTTATGGTAACGTTATACGAAGAAATATCCTTATTTTACCATATTTTGACAACTGACTGATTTATCACCAAAAATCAAAAACCGTTTCGAGAAAATACTCCATTCTTAATAATCCATGGTATTAAGGTAGCATTTTAACTTTACAAGTATAATTTTCTTTGGTATGAACTTCTATTCCGAATTTTGAAAAAAAAAATTATTTTGTGTAAAACATATCCCTTAATTTGACTTTTTGGTTTAATGGATCAAGTAACGTACATAAACTGGTAGCATATGACCTACCGTAAGAAGCCGTGTTCACAATTCGTCGATACCTTCCGCAGTTTGCTCATTATTGGGACTAAACTGGAAAAAAACGACAATTTTCGAAAAATTGCCATATAATCGTAGTTAGCCAAAATATCCACAAAATCTTAAAAACGTCCCGAGGTATTACTTATCTGCAAGTAAAAGGAGATATTAAGACTACCAATCTCAACTACCCCATAAATAGGGATAACGTGAAATTTTGTAAGAAAAACATATCTTTCTTTAACACCCTGTAGTATATGTTAGGTGCAAAATATCTTATTCCAAAAATTAGTCATAAGAGTCAAATAATCAACTATTCAGAATTTCCAAAGTTTTTTAAAATCGGTTGAGCAGTTTACCAATAACGAGCTTTCAAATATTGTCTAAAAAACTAGGTGCGTCGTTTTTTTTGACGAGCAGTTTATTTATCTATCTTTATAATCTGATGCAGTTTCTTTTCATTTTGATAATTTTTTTTGGAATATTTTCCTATAATAAAATTTTATAAGTTTGATAAAATATATAATTCACTTGAGTAAAGATTTTTATTCTTAAATATAGAAATTCTTTTTCTGTGTGTAGTTCTTTGAGGATTTTACGAATATAACGGTGACGAAACTTAACTTCTGCCATGGTAGTGTTGATGTTTGATATGGTGGGGAGAGCCTTGCCTTGGGGGGACGTTTAAGGTAGAGTGCGATGAAAACATTTTGGCTAGCGTGTTTGCTTTTTCCTTGGCTGTACGCCCTTCTACAAAAATCGATTCTTAACAGGCCCGTTAGCTTTGAAATAAACCATAATTATTATTGCTCAATGAAGAACTGCACATCGGTTTTATGCATTTCTCAGCAAATGAAAAATTCGTTAACAATTTTACCTTTACCCGCGGTAAAGTGTACTTTTCCTCACTGATTTGCGTGCGTAAGCAGTAATTTACTTAAATAACAGAACGGGATTCTAATGAGACATTTTAAAAATTAAAAACACGGGGGGTGGAAGTCCTCCATTGTTGCTGAGGGCTATGTTGAAGAAGCTTTAAGCAGCAACATGAAGATAGCAAAATTACTTACTCTAAGGGGAGTCGTACTGCCTCTACTGCCAATTACGGAAACATGGTTGACACGGTACTTAATGTGAACGCAACAGAAAATTTTCCAGAACAACACTGATAAAAATGTGGAAAAAAGACCTTAATAAATATTTCTTTGCTTTTTATTTATTTGCTTTAAATAAAAATTACTTAGATTAAACAAAATTTCTTTAGTTTAAATAATTGGGCGTGTTTGATTTTTCTTGGTTATTTCTTTGCCCTGTGATAGCAAGACTTTTTTCCATATTAAACACATATTTATTCGCTTTAAAGCTTTACAGATACGAAACTTCTCCATTATTTAAAACAAATAAGGTTTGCTTTAAATTAAAGATTGTGAATATTGGACCAAATATTATTACTTCATCCGAGTCTCGTTCAACTCGTAGCAGTTGCGCTGCCGCGTCGACGCACTACTCTCCTCGTGCAGTTCAGTTTAATTTCTGCTGCCGTCGTATAGGGAGATTTTATAGAGTGTATCCGCCCAAGGTCGCTATTTTTTTAGTATTTGTGATGGAAAATACATTAATTAAGTGGGACTTGGGTCATTTGTGCCCTCATTTCAAGGCAAGTTACGTTTTTATTATATTGCTTAGCTAGGTACATAATTAATCTTTTGTAAATAAAGAAGCGTTCTCTCATAATCAAAATGGCGTGAGTTTTACTAGTATTTAAAAATTGTTTTCTGCTGTTACTACCTAGCAATGCAGAAGAATTCACGCGATACAATAGTGTATAACAGTACCCTTAGGCAGTTTGGCGTACGATCTTGATTGAGTATTTTTGCTTTTTACGTTGTACAAGTTCAATGGCGTCCTTTTCGTTCTTGTACCTACATAATATAATATGAATTGATAGATATTTCAAAGCCCTATTTATTCAATCTGAATAAATAAATGGTTGATCCATGGAAGTACAGTTTTGAAGCAAATTGTTTTTTATTTCGATTAAATCTAATAGTATTTAAAACAAAACATTAATTATTTTAGTTAAATGGATAAGATATACTTTTAAACAATGCAGCAGGCTATTCAAATAGCATCATGAATAACAGTCACAATTGTTTTGTTTCTATTATTTTTTGTTTTAATTATTGTTGTTATATTTTTAGATCAAAATATTGATGGCATCGAAGTTTTACGTAGCCTGATGGAAATCGATTTAATGTCGTTACTAACAATAGAATCGGTGAAAATCTTGTGCCATTTCCGTGCAATGCTCATTATACTGGATCTGGAGAGGTAGTTGTATGTCCTATTAGTTTAATTAAGTAAAATATTACTGCCTTTCACTATTTTTATATGATAAAATTTTTATGGAATTTTGGTATTTTTTATAAAAACTAGTGAGTTACCGTTAAAATTAATAATCATCAAGCAGGAAATCTAACAATTCCGACCCTCATATATTTCACATAAACATAGTGGCTAGTAAAAATTTAAAACCAAATTTCCGGCTATAATTCCCGGTCGATTTTTATTTTTTCTCGGTTGGGTTTCTGTGAATTTACAACACTTTTGGTGTTAAATTTTGAACCATTTATCCATGTACAGGGTGTCCGGTTATAAATGTAACCCCCCTTTAACTTTTTTATTTGCCCTCGTATAAAAAAACGTTCAATACAAAAGTTGTAAGGATTTTCATACAGTATAGTTCGCCATTCGTTCATTCAAATCAATTTAGGGATGATTGCTATACAAACCGCAAGACAGAGTTAAATATCGGGTTAGTTCCTAGTTCCCATATAGGTAGGGAACAACCTTCGACGGGTTCGCATCATGTTGCGTGTTAATTGTTTTTCATTTTCATTTTGTATATTGACAAATAGGATAAATAACTTGAGATTGAACTATCGTTTAATTTTGGTATTTTGTCTGAAAAAATATCAAAATAACCGAGAGGACCGAGGATTTATATCTAAGTCCAGTTGTATAAAGTTAGTTCGAATTCAGTTCACCAGCTGGCTCTCCTCGTGAATTCTGATTTAACGAAAAAATATAAGTCTGCTCGTGATGGAAGGATTCGAAGGAGCAATTTCGGACTTTTTAGATGAAATTGGTTGCCCACATCTCACTGAGACATTAGGTGTGTCGCTTTGTAACTTGGTGCCTATAACCTACCTTGTATTACCTACTTAGTTTGAAAAATATGTATCATGTCGAAGATAACTGTAGAAGCAAAGCGAACTTTACTTGGATCCCAGGATAAATAAAAAAATAATATATCTGTTCTAGCAACAAATCACAATCCGAAACCGTTTGAAACTAGTCAAATATTTTAATGGCGTAACTGATATGAAATGACATGCATTTGAAAATAGCTGGTCAACTAACGGTTTCTCATAGTTTCGGACGGTTTGGGATTGTTTGCTTAGAAAGTTATTATCAAAAAATGAAATGGTAAATCCGTAACTTAAATGGAGTATATGATATATTAAACATAAGTAAATTAATGGTTTTAATAAAGTAAAAATCAGTTTGAGTGCAAGAAATAAAAAAAATCAATTCAAATATATAACTTATTCTGGGCAATTAAATTCGATACTTGGTTCAAAATATTTAATGCATAATATTTTCTTTAGCGAAGCCTTTCACTTACTTATTACAAGCAAGCTATGATTTACTTTAAGTAAATCTACTTCATTTTCTTATTCAGTTTGAAAATACCAAAAACTTAAATTATTTTTTTTTCCACTTAATAAAAGAAATCAAGATTAAAAAAAATTGGTTCTTTCATAAAGGAACTGATACACAATTATATACCTGATATAAGTATATAATATTCTTATCTGAATAATATTACGTAAGAAAATTTTATTCTTAAAAGAATATTATGATATTCTTGCGTATATACAAGCATATAATTCACTTGAGTAAAGATTTTTATTCTTAAATATAGAAATTCTTTTTCTGTGTGTAGTTCCTTGAGGATTTTACGAATATCACGGTGATGAAACTTAACTTCTGCCATGGTAGTGTTGATGTTTGATATGGTGGGGAGAGCCTTGTCATGGGGGACGTTTAAGGTAGAGGGCGATGAAAACATTTTGGCTAGCATGTTTGCTTTTTCCTTGGTTGTAGTCGCCGTGATGCTGCGTTCGTCTGTCAAAGGTGGGAGAGACGTTTTTGTAACATTACTTACTGCCTTTACTGCCCACCAGAAACTCCTGGAGCCATTGGGGCATTGCCAAAGTTTATTCCTTTGATTGTGTTTGTGCTTAGTTTCGTCAATCACACGTTTGCATTAGTTTCTCGCTTCGGCAAAATAATTGCCATTTTTAGCGGTCTGATTTTGCTATCAGTACTGGTAGGCTTGCTGTTTTCTAGTTTCGCTTAAATTGGCCTTAAACAAATAGACCTAAACATTATGGACTTTAAACTTTCGGTAATGCACTTCCGAAAACTCAACGTTAGTGTATCATCATTTACATCTTTTTATAGATCTTCTATATAATAGTTATTTATGCAACAAGTGTGTAAAGTGAATCTTTTTTTATGAATGGGAATATTGTCGCATGAGCCGTAGGCGAATGCGACAATCCCATGAATAAAAAAAGGGTACTTTACACATGAGTAGCATACAAAATTTTTTCTACTATCGAAAAATATATGAAAAATTTAAAATAATATTATATTACTTTACGCACTGTCCTAAACGTCAAAAAATATGTCAGTAAACGTCAAAAAATATGTCAGCTTTACTTTACGCACTAGTGCGTAAAATAACTTACTTTACGCACTGCACATTAAAAAGGCCTATTTTACGAATCTTAGAGAGTGCGTAAAGTGAGTATTTTACGCACGGTAGTAGAAAAAAGAATTTTCACTTTTACCAGCAAAACAAATGCAACAACCAGTCATTTCTCGGACAATCTATTAGAAGAAAGTGGCTCGCTTGCGAGGCGAGAATTGCGTGAAAAGCGGCACTTATTTATACTTTGTGGTTTTATCAGTTAATGTTAATCTTGTACACCTAATGGATTTTATGTAACCGCTCATTATTTATTAATATTTTTAATTCTTTGTTTACTGTCAGATAACCCCAGAACACTCTTACAAAGAACAAGGTGTTATAAATGTATCTTAAAATATTAAAATACTTTTTATTATTTGAAATTTTATGGTATCAACGCTTAATATATACAGGGTTTTTCGAAGGAATTAAATATTGCATATATGTACTTCCGCAACCCCGTATATTTCCGAAAAATAAATAATATACAGGGTAACTTATGAATGAGATATAATGCCAGTTTTCGTTTTTCTCAATGGCAACCCCCCAATAGTTTTCAATTTACGAATTTCACTCAAAATTCTAGATCGATATGAAGTTAAATAATAATTATTGATATAGGTAGTACACAAAGCGTAAAAGAAAATGTAAAAAAATATATTCTAATTAAGGCCAGTCAAGAGGGGCAAATGTGATCAGAATTTTTACTAGTAATATTTATTCCTTATACAGTGACCGGCCTAAAGTTCGCCACATATGAGAAACTGCTTTATTATTGATTTTATAGAAAACTTTATTCTTGATAAAAGTTGACGTTTAGAAAAAAAAATTTTGACAATGCCAAATTAAGGATATACAGGGTACTTAAAACTACAAACATTAAGGTTAATAAAACAAAAATTTTGGAATATAGAAAAACCTTCCGCAGAAAAATAAAGTTCTTATTAAGGCAAAAATAAAAGTAAAATATAATTTTTTCCAAATAGTGCACATTTTGACTGTTGGTTGTCGAGAAAATCCATGAGAACTATTGAAAAGATGTCGAAAAAACACACTTTTTCTTAATTTTGTCCTTAATTTTTTCAGCAACGATGCACTTTTGAAAAATATAGTATTTGATTTTTATTTTTGTCTTAACAGAAACTTTATTTTTTTCTAGAAAGTTTTGTAATATTACAAAGCTCGATTTTCTTAAGCTATTTTTTTTACCTTTAAAACACCCTGAATAGCTTACCTTAAATTCAAAATTAAGCCTCAACTTTTATCAAGAATAAAATTATCTGTGAAATAAAAAATAAAAAAGGTTCCATAATATGTGGCGAACTTTATGCCGATCAATATATTAATAAAGTTAATCAATCCTTAAGCTACAGACTGGTAAAAAAAATCAAATATATTAAAAAACGTGATATATTACGTTTAAAAAAACAAAGCATGCATGTGCATTATTTTTTTCAAACACACGTATCGATTAAGATAAAAGCATGAGTAAAAGCAGATGAAATCAAACCACTTTTGTTCGGAATATTTTTTTCTAATTTCAAAAATAATAGATATTTCCATTTAAATGGTTATCTAGGTTACCCTGTACAGGGTGGCCCGTTTAAGAGGGGCCTATACCTTATCTCGAAAATTACGGGGGTTGGAAAAAAAAATTAAATACAAAAGTTATTCCTAGTAAAATGATCTTTATTTTTTTTGTATTGTTTTAATCGTCACTTTCTTATATACAGGATGGTCAAAGAAAGTTACACTTTTTTAAATGAAACACCCTATATTTTTTATTACATTTTTGGATTTTACTTAAAATTCTAAGTATATTTGATGTATGATGTTATACCTCTAGAGTTAGTAGTTTGACAGCTATAAACAGTTGAAAATCGATACTCTGACTACTTTTCACCTTGGTAGCAAGAAGACCATTAGAGATAGAGTAAAATGAATTCCACATTCCTATCTTAACTTTCCAAGAGCTATCTGATGGTGCTAACTGATGGTGCTACGGAGGTACCAGATTTGGTACCCATGGTACCACTGCCAGTTAACACCGTCAGATAGCTCTTGAAAAGTTAAGATAGGAATGTGGAATTCATTTTACTCCGTCTCTAATGGTCTTCATGCTACCAAGGTGAAAAGTAGTCAAAGTACCGATTTTCAACTGTTTATAGCTGTGAAACCACTAACTCTAGAGGTATAACATCATACATCAAATATGCTTACAACTTTAAGTAGAATCCAAAAATGTAATAAAATATAGGGTGTTCCATTTAAAAAAGTGTAACTTTTTTGATCATCCTGTATATAAAAAAGTGACGATTAAAACAATACAAAAAAAATAAAGATCATTTTACTAGGAATAACTTTTGTATTTAAACTTGTAACTAACCCCCGTAGTTTTCGATATAAGGTATAGGCCCCTCTTAAACGGGCCACCCTGTACATATATTCCAAATTCTGACTCTAGTTAAGTTATAAACTTACAGGGAAGTACTAAAATTCCTATTTTATGACACAACTGCTTTTGCTATCAGGTAATTATTTGCTATCCTATAGTACTTTTCGCATGAAATGGGTTATGTCGTAAATGCTGGCTGGCCATTCTGCTATAAGGAAATATCCATAATATTTTAAGCTTTAATGGGGTGCAGATTTTTAACTTTTCGCAGCAATGTTTTTGTATAGGACGATTTGTTAAGAGTGGCTATCGGCATTACCTCCTACAGAAAAACCTACTGGCGAATATTATAATTGCAGTGACGTCATAACATTTAGTCAAATGCTTTGATTTTATCGCGCGTACTTCCGTATTAAACGTTGATTGACACGCAGCGCGCCGGCGCCGGACGACTGGAACTCCGAGACCCAACTCGCCACTTCGATGTATTGTGTATCAAACGATTGGTTTGAGATTTTGACAATAATAGCTGTCCTAATACCTGTTGTGGGATTTTTGTTCCTGTTTGTATCCCAAATATAAATAAATAAATAAATAAATAAATAAATAAATAAATAAATAAATAAATAATAGTGTTATTTTCTAGCATTTTTCTGAAATCGGAACTATCCATGTACTTTTAAGTGCATGAAACTTGTACCTAATATTTCGTTGTATATTTAGGTATACAATTTATATTGTTAGGCATATTAAATACGTAAAATCATATATTTCGAACTTAAAGACCAGTTGCTTTTGTGCAATACCTTAATGTGTGCCGCTCGGCCAGCTTGTTTACAACCAATACTCACTTGTTGTTACAGCACAGTTTTAGAAGTTTTTGTCCGTGTTTAATTGTATGTTTTTACCTCGGTTTCGGCTGGTTTTTTGGTAAGTGATACTTAGTGTAATTATGCCTCAAAAAGGCTGTAATGGAAACTATAAAAATGGGCATAAAGTTCATGTTTTCGGTTTTCCAAAGGACGTAAGTTTAAGCTTTAATGGACTGCTTGAAATTACCAAATACTGTTTTAATGAACTTAATATGAACATAGTTGCAGCAGCCTATATTATATTTAAAAAACTGCTTAATGAGTTCGAAGAAACATTTTTGGATATTTAAATAAACTATCTCAATGAAAACCGCCTTTTGACTTCTTTTGAAAATTATTGTAAAAATCACCTAAAAATTGATATTTAAAAAATTTTTCTTAGCAGCATTTCAAATACACTTCTTAATAATTAATGTAAATATAATCATAATCTTTTGAGTAAAAAAGGGAAACTGGAGACTTTTAATAAAGAAATATTAGACCCCCAATCTAACCCAAAAAAAAAATCTGAAACCTGTATAAACCTTTTTCATATTTTATCATACATAAACTACTTAAAATGAAAAAGAACCAAATGTATTTTTTCTATTAAAACAAATGACATGCACTGATAACTCCATATTTTATTTTTTATTTTTTGAACTCATAATTTTGATACAAGTCAAAAAGGTCAAATGACATATCATAAAATATCAAAAACTGAAAAAGATGAGTGCTATAGTTTGGCAGAGTTTTGACAGGTGTCAAAATAGTCGATTTAACTAGGTCGACTTATGCCCGGTTTCTGAAGTACCAGATATCTATTGTATAAAGTTATGAAGCCTATAATTACTATGGTTACAATTGTATTAACAATCGTTGTCATAGGAAATATTTGAAGAATAAAGTTATCCATACTTTGAGAAACTGGGCATTAGTAGAAATTCCTATCTCGATCATCAAGATTTGTCATAGTTAGTCTGCTTTTCAATATTAGATTCCAATTTTTGACCAAGTTTTCGCCAAATATCCTCATTTTACTGCGGCTACATGTCCTGTAATTTTAAACCCTCTAGCTTGCTAATAAAGGGGGGTTTCACTTTGATAAGCATTGTTCTACCTTTACCCGCGCTAAAGAAGTTTCACTTCAAAAATGATGCTTAGATCATCCCTAATACCTAAATTACATCCAAATATCACGGGTAACTAATTTCTATTTAAATATTGCGGGATTTTTTGGATGGAGAAAACACACACTAACGGTTACAGACAGCCTGCGAAACACATTCCCGTCACAGATACTGCCTGACGAGTCTTGGGCTTGTGCGCGCATCACAAACACATGCGTTCTTTAATGTTTACGTTTTTAACGTTTGCATTAGAATGTCTAATATTACACTTCACGCATAGCCCTCCGCCTCGCTACGGGGGCGTAACCAACAAAAACTAACCAAAACAACCTAAGGCATGCCCAAAATCAAGAAAAAAACTCTTTACAAACGTAACTTAAAAAAAATATATGGCCACTGGAATGGAACCCAGGACTGCCGTATCACATACGTAGCATCTGACCCATTGAGCCACGAGGCTCGCTGAAAGCATTTCTCTGGACCATGAGTAGAATAGCATTAATTTGCTAGAGTTCGCCAGCTATGCTCTAATTTTGCACTTTCATTAATGTTTGTATATTTTTTTGGCTTGATTTAATAAAAGGCCTTATTTATTTATTTATAAAGACACCTATTTGTCAGAAATGCGTTTGTGATGCGCGCGCAAACACACGACTCGCGTGAGGTTCCTTTGCAAGCTGTATTTATCCGCTAATAAATCACACTACCAAATTTTACATTACTATTATCTATTATGACACCTTTATATCTATAGTGACATTTTTCAGCCTACCCGGCCTTCTCTTAACCGGAAGTCCTTAAATAATACTTATATGTATATGCAAAAAAAATAATTAACCTGCAATTTAATCTTTGATTTTAAAAAAAATATATCAAAAACATCCGTCATAATAGTCCCGCTTAAAGTAATATTAGCCCAATTACGTTTCAAACTACACGAGAGAAGTTAGATTTACAAAAAAAAAAACATGTTTTTATTCTATTTTTTCGAGATTTTTGCATCTAAAATGTCTACTCAACTGTGAAATTTTAAAAGAAATTGCACTCTTAAATATACGCCTGTAAACAACTTTTGACTAGATTTAATGACGTCACCCGTAAGCCGTTAGGCCTTTCTGTAGGAGGTATTGCTACCGGTCATATTCGAAACTGCTGGTCCTAGTGGTTTGGGGGAAAAAAATCCATAATAAATTCCATATAAGAGAATTCTTCCAAATAGTATATTGTGTAACTAGGAGGAAAAGTAAAACATTCCTGGACGATTGTGGTAATTGCTGGACGAGGGACAGCCGAGGCCAGCAATACAGGAGTCCAGGAATGTGCTTTTCCGACGAGTTGCACATACTATTTTTTATCCGATCGGAATTAATTATAATACGTATTTATAAAAATAGAGCCAAATATTGCTCTAAATAAAAACGGTGTTTAAAATTTAAACTCAACAGAATATCAAGTTTTGAATCGAGCGAGCTTGGAGTTTATTACGTAACTAGGGAAACCACAGCTAAATCTTGCTTTTGATAAACGTCAGATCTGACAAACATGGTGTTTAAATATGACGACCGGCCGGGCCGGGAATGTTATATTACCGGCCTAGGACGGAAATGTTGTACGTACAGTTATTGCATGTTGCCAAGCAACAAGCAACGAATACAATATACTGGAATCATGACTTTTGCGATGAGAAAACACATCGGAAAGGTATAGTTTTTCGTCCGATCGGAAAAAAATATTTTTAAGTTTCTAAGGTTGAGGTAAAATAGCGCAATCTGCAATTCTAATTTAAAAAACGAGTTTTCTCGAAAATTTACCGTATAAATATAATCGTAACAATATCATTCTATTTGGCATTACTGACGTAAATGCAATAATAACACTAAGAAATGTACCTTATAGTTTTAATTTAAAAAATAGTCGTATTTTATTTCTGTATCGACGAGTCATGGGTTTTAACAATAGAATAAAGCATTAAGTATCCCTCGCCACTTTATCAGAGAAGCTACGAAAACATGTTCTTAGCATAAGCTAGTAACTATCGGGAAAACTCATTTTAAAAAATATTTTGGGAAAAATTCTGTTGTACGAATTATATACAATTTTTTTCTTTGCACCTCGAGGACAAAGGAGTTTCCAGATAAGGCCGGTTGCCACCCTTAACCAACCACCCTATCCGGCTAATTTTGAAGTATGATGTAGAATCTCCTGTTTGTCGGAAAAATCAAGATAGAGATATAATTTGCTTAGTATGAAAAATGTTTAGCTCCAGTTTAAGACTCTACTGCTACAAAATTACCCTATTACATCAGGCAAAATATAAAACGCCCAATAAACAATTAAAATACTGTAAAAAAAGTGCATACCTATTCAGCAGTAAATTAAAATGAAATAACATATAAGACGGATGCTTTTTGCTGAAAATCAAGTTCCAGGTTCATTAATCATTAATCATGAATAAGTTGTGCTAATTAGTTTTATAAAAACCTACTAATAAACCTATTTTAGGATACACCCTGCATTTACGTATTAACTGATTTTGCTATCGTGCACTTTAATGGTATCTTGGCATGTTCTGCTAGAAAATTATGGCCATATTATTATCTGATATAGGGAAGTTATAGGGGCAGACGCTCTATCTAAAGTAACAATTTTTAGCGCATTATATTTCGATTTCAATGGAAACTCATGCTCTGATTCGTTTTGATGTATAGCAAATTCAAGAGGAAGCTTGCTAAAGACGTGCTTCCTTTTTTCAAAATAACGGTATTTTAGCCTGATTTTTAGTTAATAGACCGTGACTAACCAAATGTTAGGCCCAATTTCCGATTTTCCTTTTGAACTGGATATAAAAAGTATATTAAAAGATTTTGCAAAAATGATACTTGGGTATTTTAAACAGCTAGTTTTTTTCCAGTTTTAGGATGGAACAAGTAGATGATTTAACCGATGAGGACGTTGTCAGTGGTGGTGATCTATGCCTTGCTGATGTGGCAGATATCCCTGAAAGAACTGAAGTTTTTGCTGAGGACTCATCTTCTGGCGAGGAAGACTTGCATGAAATGCCAAAAAGAAAAAATATGAAACCAAACAAACGTCTTTACTTGAGCGGACTTATTGCAAATGATTAAATAACTATATAAAAATTTAAAGAAACAGTTTTGTGATTACACCCCGTTACATATTCTTCAAATGTTTTTTGATGTGGTAGTTTTGTTAACAATCATGTCGAAACAGAAAAAGAAACGATATGCTACTGAATACTGGATAGAAAAATAAACACGATCACTCCATAACAGTGAAAGTAATCAAAATATGTATTGAATTTCTCATTCACCAATTACCTAGCGAAGGAGATTACTGGTCTGAACAAAAAGACTTGAGAATTCTGCTTGTACAAAATGCATATATAGAAATAAAGTTTCTAATTAATTGTACACACGATTCCGAAGCTGATAATGACAAGCACACGTCATTCAGAATTAGACATTTGCTAAATCTTCCAAATACGTGGTTTCAATAGTGGGGAATATTTCAACAACAAGTAACTATTTATGAAATGATAATCAAACATAATCAACAAAACCTCTACAAAAGGGGACTAAGTGCTCACAAAATTTTAGCTCGTGATGTCGTGCATGTAGACCTTTGCCATTTGCAACGAAGATGTAGATGGAGGGCTTACGGGTGCAAGGGTAGTTCCATGCTAACCAGCCGTGAAGTCACCGCGACCACTGGAGAAACAGCCGTCATAGTTAAAGTAATAAAGGGATGCCCCCAAGGAGGGGTCCTATCGCCGAAGAAATATACCTTATGGTTGTTGACGATCTACTGGTAAGACTGACTGAAGCAGGCTTTGAAGTCCAAGGTTACGCAGATGACCTAGTTATAATAACCATAGGTAAGCATGACAACATTCTCTCAGAACGTATGCAAAGTGCACTCAACTTTGTCAGCACATGGTGTACACAGGAAAGACTAAATGTCAACCCAAGCAAAACCGTAGTGCTCCCACTCACAAAAAGAAGGAAGCCGAACCATAAAGCACCCACCTTGGGAGGGACAACGGTAGAGCTTTCAAAAGAGGTTAAGTATTTTGGCATCGTTCTTGACCGGAAACTACCTAACCTGGAAAGAATTATCAAAAAAAAAGCGGCAGCGCTTTGGGCCTGTCGACTACTGTTTGGTAAAAGATGGGGCCTAAAACCTCCATCATCTGGTGGTCCTATAACACTCTTGTAAAGCCTATTATAACCTACGCTTGTTTAGTGTGATGGGTAAAAACAAAGGAAATAACAACTTAGCGAAATCTAACAAGAGTACAAAAGCTCGCCTGTCTGGGTATAACAGGGGCTATGAAAACGTGCACCACAACAGCTCTGGAAACCCTACTTGACCCACTTCCGCTGCACATATGCATAGAAAAGGAGGCCTGGACCAGTGCGCATAGAGTCACTCAGACACAGAGATTGAAGTCAGGTGACCAGTCAGGTTGGTCACCTTAAAATTCTGAAAGACATCCAAATAGAGGCGATGACCAAAACAACCGATACAATGGAAATACAACTCCATTTTGATCGCTCCTTTGAAGTGGTAATTGAAGCCCGAAATACTACAGGCGAAAGACTAAAACAACTAGAGAGGGGATCAGTTGCCTGGTACACAGATGGATCATAGATGAAAGGAGTGGGATCTGGAGTTTACGGACCTAGATGCCGATCATCTGCACCTTTAGGAAACACTCCCACAATCTTTCAAGCAGAACTAAATGCTATCAATATAGTTATCTCTGAATGTGCCAAAAGGCCTAAGAGGTGCAAAGATCTCTATCCTATCAGATAGTCAAGCAGCTTTAAAAGCGTTAGCATCTAGCAAAATCAACCCCCGGCTAGAGTGGGATTGTCGGATGGCTGCTGATCAACTGACAAAAGAGACACATTGGGCCAATGCACCTGGGCAGAGACAGGCCAAAGACTCATCTCTCACTCGCCTAACTACACCAATAGATTCTCAAGCTACAAAAAAAAAATGAGATAAAACTGGTCGTAGACTTTCTCAGTGGACATGGCCCCTAGAGGTACGACCTCAAGGAAATGGGGACCAATGTAGATTTTGTCAAACTATGGTTGAAACGTCAGAGCACCTACTCTGCGAATATCAGGCACTGATTCGCCAGAGGTTGAGGCATCTCGAAAATGCCCTTGGAGATCTACAGATGCTCAACCCTCGAAATTATCTGAACTTCTCGAAAGAGATAGGAATATTCCTGTAAAATAGAAGGGTATACACAAAAGATCAATAATTGTGGTCGACGTGTTGAAGGGCAAATCTTGCCGAGGAACCCCTCTACCATACCATATTAAATCATATTTTAAGAGATACCAATTCTTTTGTAAAATCTTACTTTTTTTTCAACTTTCGTTCAGACGGTTTTGAGGGAAAGAAACGGTTAACAGTTAAATCTGTCACCAAAATCTCTCGATTTAAACGTAACAGAGCATGTGTGGTTTCGGCTAACATTATTAGTATGATTCCGAGAAAATCCGCCCCAAACTTTGGAAAAACTGGCTTCATCAAAAGCGAAGAATGGCAAAATATACCTGGGGCATTTGTCAACCTATTAGTCGCCAGTATGCCACGGCAATGTCAAGAGGTTGTTAATGCAGTAAGTATTAATCCCTCAGAATCAAACACATCAAACTAGTAATATTTAATTTTAAGGGTTTTAAGAAGTTTCATTTTAGGAATCGTGTTGTGTTAGAAATAAATAAAAACGTTTCAAATATTAAAACAAAAATGACACACTGTAAAATAAGGAAAACATCAACCAAGACCAATATGGAGAGATATGTCAACTAAGGGATTTACTTTCAAATCTCTGTGGTCTCAGTGGGACTCCCTGATAGTTGAAAATGGACTTCTTAAACGCGCCTGGGAAAGCACCGATGGAAAAGCAGTGACGACGCAGTTAATAGTACCAACGAAGAGAATATCGGAAGTCCTGGAAGAAGTCCATAATGGACAGATTTTACTGGGTCAAGTACTGTCTGTACTGTGAAATCATGGTGCCGGCAGTGTTCAACCTCTGCCTCAAGGTAAGTACCCAAAACAAGATCTAGTGGAAAGATGAAACAGTAGAATGATGGTGGGGATACCGTTTGGACGTATCGTCAGTGACCGAATGAAGGCTCGATATGGCCTCCAAGCTAACTCCCATAGATTTCAGATGAACGATTAGATCTGGTTATATAATCCACAAAGGAAGATCTCCCAAGCTAACGCCAGTATTGGAAGGGCTCAAAAGAATTAATGACGTGGTGTATAGAATTCAACGTAGCCCTAGAAGCAAACTGAAAGTTGTCCACCTTGACAGGCTTAAAGCATATTACGGAAATAAAGTAGTGATCGGGACGATCAGGTTTAAGAGGGAGGCAATGTCACGGCTAAAGATCATCCGAATGTTTTTGTGCTATCCCATAGAATCAAACGCGACAAGCGTTTACGTTTCCCATATGAGTAATCGCCGGCCGAGAAGATTCGGGGTATTTTCCTGATGCGTGCAGCCCTGGTCGAGAATAATATAGAGAGGCCTAACTTCGTCCGGAGTATTCGCGATATATTTTAGACTGGATATAAATAGCGGGCAGAACGCGTGTTGTAGTTAGTTAATTATTGAGTGCTGACTTGTAGAGATCTAATAGTTGTAAAGTTATAAGAGTAGTTTAGTGTGTTTAATTGTATAGAGTGATAAAGAATAAAGATCGAGATAAAGATAGTATTATTTTAAAATAGAAAAAGTTGTGATATTGTCAGAACCCATGGAAAAACGAAACAATATGATTGAAGTTACATGCTATTGAAATTGGAGCAAGAATCATCGTGTTCTTTGACACCCTGTATATAACAAGATTCACAGTTTAAAAAAATATAACATTGGAAATTTTGCCTAAGGGATACTAAAACCCGGAGGTCGAACTCATGTCTGGTTAAGAAAATATTTAGTTTTAAATTTAGGCGAAATTTTTCTTACCCGAAAGCCAGCAGTTAGTTTCTAACAAGTTTTCTTTTTATGTCATAAAAACCTGTCAAAATAACCGAAATTAGCCCAAAATTTGGCTCGGGCGCGTTTGTTCTCCTTTGCCTCCCCGGCGCGTTTGTCCTCCTTTGCCTCCCTTCCGAGTTGGTAGCCCTAGATATGATAGTAAAAACCACATTGCAAAGCGGAAAAAGTAAAAGATGTCAAAATCAGAACTGCAGGTCAAAACAGCGAATATTTTACCAAAAATGTAATGTACCGCTTTGCATATCTACTTGTTTTAATTTGCTATACTATTTTTAAGTCCTGAATATAAAATTATATTTATTTTATACACAAGAAATTTTAAACTTATTTTGCGAATCTAAATGAGGATAGTAATTTTTCAAAAATTTAAAAAAAAGTACAATAATACTGTTAACACAGAGTTCTGTATGGCGAAATATATTTACAAACAAAATATTACGTTAAAGATGCACAAAAAATTAATTTTTGCGTTAATGGTTATAGATATATTTTGCTCAGAACTGAAATCTATACTTTTTACACCTTGCTAAGATATTGGGTCATAGTCATAACCCTTATAAATAATACACTATTTTGACAACCCAGTGTTTGACTCCGCTACTAGAAAATCTACCAGCCAATATGACGCAAAAACTCTCGTTACATTGAACTAGTTAGTCAATTAGCTTTTTAATTAATTAAAACACTGTGAAAATGTTCATACCCATCCAGCAGTAAATTGAAGTGAAATAACAGAACAGAACACCACATTAATACAATATCTCTGATGTCATTTACTGAATAACTCCTCTCACTGAATTTTAATTATAAAATGAATTTAGATAAAATACGAAGTTAAAAGCACACAAGAACTCTCCAACATATTTTACGCCTGTGAAACAGTAGCATGTTGTTTTTAACGTCAACTCCCTAGGGAATGAAATGGGAGGCACTGCAGCACAACGTCATTGTGAATTGATAATAATTATTGATAAGGCCTCTGGTTCGTAACGTGAGATTTGTTCTATAGAAACTGGATATTTTAGTTACACTCTTGTTGCTGCTCGATCAACGTTTGAAATATTTATCTTGCGAGAGGAAATTCGGAGACGTCTAAGTGCAATTTCAAGAGCTTTCTAATGAGGACATATAAAGTGTGTGTTCTATAGTTAAGATCTTTATTTCGAATAAAACAAGCCTTTAATTTGGAGGTCTTCTTGCCCATCCTACAGAAATATTTTATTACAGGTCCATTATTAATTATAAAAGCTTCACATTGAAAAAGCATATTGTCAACAAAAGGTATACATATAAAATACGCCTCTCAACATTCACTACACATCCAAGTCATGCAAAACGCTCATTCTGAACTATTGTTTTCCACGAATATAAAACAATCTAATAGAGAAACAATGACTCGTATACAGAAAGCTCGTATTGTCCAATCTACGGTAATCGAGTGCAAAATTTACTACGAAACGAATAGATCCATTTTAGTCCGAACGACGTAATATTTTCGTATATTCCCTCGGGATCGGGGGCCTGTAATGAGAGAGACGTCGAGGCGGCGAGGGCCTAAGGGTGGGGAGCGACTGCCTAACGAACCCTTTCATGACAGCGCGACTTTTGCGTGTAACTTATGAATTGGGCCACTTAGAGCCAATTTAAACGACACACCGCCGGTTGTCAATTCTACTTAGATTTAGCTAAACATCAACAAAAAGTATCTAACGGGTTAAGGATCTTCTCGAAGGGAAGGGCGGGCTTAAATCATACCAATATATATTTCGAGAACTCAGTCAAAAGGGTGCCAAATAGTCCGTCTTTAAACTAAAACGTTTTTCATAAAAAACATGAGAATTTACAATAAACAATTACATGTCCGTACAAAAAGATAAAGCTCAAAATAAACCGTTAAAATATTTAAAGGTAATAAAAAATATAGAGCTAACAGGGAAACACGCACTTTGTTAGTTGCAACTACTTAAGCCTACCAAAATTTCGAAATCATTTTCAAACAGTGTTTGAAAAATACTCAGATCTGATACATTTTTCATACATTAAAATGTTTACCCACGTCATCGTAATTGTAAAAAAACGAAAAACTGTTCAATTTTCATATAGTGAAAATTGGACAGTGTTCTAGCTTATGTTTTTAATACGTTAAAATGGATTACCATATCGGAACCTGTAGATTATCTATAGTCTAGTGGAGAGTCCTTTTTCTGGTTTGTTCGTAAGGCGAACGTTCGCTAAGTGCAGTTAGAAACTTCACATTTAGTATTGTGATATAATACAACCCTTTCGCTAGGGGATTTATTGTGTTGTTTCTGTTGGTGACCGATTTTTCGGGCTCTACATGCTGTACTAGGTAAGCATTTTCTCCGGATTTCTTTTTCTATTGCCTGTGAAGAGCATCCACGCCATGATGCTAATGGTTTTTTTCACCCATTATTTATAGCGGCTTCCACGTTCGTCATATAAGACCGACACCGTCGAATCTCTCATAGTTGACCCTCACGTCCAAGATTGAGGTAAATATCGCTACCGTTTTGCCTAAATTTATGATTTGATTGCGTATCTGTTTTACCTTTTTTTGTGCATATAACGCCATTTGCTTTTTCCCATAGGTGATCTTATCTACTCTATTTTATCTAACCGAATTTTTATTTTAATGTAACTTTAGTTTGGATCATATGGGGATGTTTATAATCACTGTAACTTTAATTTGGATCCTTTGGTGGGGTTTATATATTCTTTTGTGAGTGATTCATACTTATCATTGTATATTCAAGTTGTCTGAACCTTAGTATCTCTTTTATTTGCTGATGGGCATTGCAAGTCCATGGTTTTTTTTGTCTGGGGAAATTTGTTTTATAAAGAAGATGTATTTATGCAAGAGGGGGAGTCTATGCTTTTCATTAAAGTAAGGGGGCTTCGTTCACTGGATTATTTCAGGGTTTTTCTGGAGGGCCAGAAGCTTCATTGAAAGGCCACAACTTCTTTCTGGAGGGCCAGAAATTTTCTTCCCTGGAGGGCCAGCAGTCCATTCTTTTCGAAGAACTACAACGTTTTACGGAGGGCCAGAACCCTTATCGAAGGGCTACAATATTTTGTTTCCTTCACTGGAGGCCATCGAGAGCCCATTCCTGGGTATCTATAAGTGCCGGCGCATCCACCAGAGTTCGACGACTGGATTTGGGTATAGTACTGGAGCGTTATATTGTTTTCTTTCATTAAACTAAAATAAATCAAATATTGAAAGCCGAGTTCTGAGAAAGCTCATTAATTTTAATTAATTTAATTTACCTTAATTCACTGGTTTGTCGGACCAGTTAATCGAAGTGCTTTGCATTTTCGTGCATTCTAATGAAAGTCGAGCACTGGCTAGATAATTTCCTTCTTTTCATTCATAAGTCTGGTGATATAACCGTTTCGGATTTTATCGTGTTATAATGTGAATCAAGCGGCAGCTACGCCCTCAATAGTTTTATTCTAGTTCGATTATTTTATTAACTCGTCGAGTCATATGATTTAATTGCCGTAGCCGTTAGTTGCTTCCTATTATTATTGCTACATCTAAAATCAGTGCAGCTATTAGCGCACGCATACCTAGTGGTAATAAGCTTAGCCAACATCAAGTCATCACTTCGATGGTAGTATTTAGTGCATTTAATGATAAGGCATACAAAACCAAGTATTTCTAACCGAATTGGTCTCTGTACAATCTTCATATCGTACTCTGTTTATTTTAACAATCATTTTAACAGCCATTTAACATTTTTTTGTCTTAAATTCACCATATTTCCATTAACTTTTTTTCCCTCCAGATAGACTGTGGATGTGTTTTCAAAAAAAGAACTTAGTAGCAAATATAGTGTTCATCAAATTGTAGATGGTGTCTTCTTTATTAGGTCCGATTAAGTAAGATTTAATTTAATAAGCGGGCCTGTGTTTTCTAGTTTTCGGGATAGTTTGAAATTAAGCATCTGTTGATTTTTTCTTGTTTGAGCCTAGTCACCCTGCAAAATACCCGCAGAGCTTTTTCCGTTTAGTTGGCGAGAACGGGTGGCGCTCAAACGACCCCACGACAAGGGTCGGGCTTGCAATACATCTCTCCGGAGCTGGGTTCCTTTCTAATTTAAAAAAATAATAATAAAAACAATTCTTTACTTTCCTTCTTAACCCCAATCAGAAAAACGTGTTGCGAACTGGGAATTAGTTTCAACAAACGCTTGTATTTTGTTTGATTTTATTTAAAATATTATTACTCCATGATTAGATTTCCTCTTATAAGTTTGTATATATCTATAATAAATTAAGACGTTATTAAAAGAGAATAAAGAAAATAGAAAAATATAAACTTGTAAATTAATTATGTATTAAAACTTTCAATTGCCTACTTTTAGTTGCAGCAAAAGATAGCTGATCTGTGTTTTTAATAATATACGCGAATTTTACCGACAATAATGGCAATCGAAGAAATATAATTGAAGGAGAATATGTTATTTCAGATATACGTGATGGAGCAGTATATATTAAACTTGTAAATTATCTATTAAAACTTTCAATTAGATCGGTTCCCTACTTTCAGTTTGAGGGAGATAGCTGATGTGTTTCTAAATAAACACGCGAATTTTGCAATGATCGCAATCGAATAAATATAATGGGAAGAAATATGTTATTTCAAATACACGTGAGTACTGCCCTGCACGGTCCGAATTTTTCAGGCCCGGCCCGACCCGTCTGGAGTACGAGAATCGGTCACTATAGTCCGGTCCGAGTTGATAAAATGTTAGGCCCGGCCCGGCCGCATAAGACGACCGTAATATAAATGTTCATGCTTTTCATGCATTGGATTAGTTTTGGTTAGTTTTTGTTGACTGCGCCCCCGAAGCGAGCGAAGGGTTTACTCGCTGCAAAGGCGCAACCAACAAAAACTAACGAGAACTAACCCCACGCATGAAAAGCATGTACAGGGTGGCCCGTTTATTATGGGATGCATTGCATTTGTTGTTCTGGTGGTCCAGGCTATACGAAGCATTCGTCTATATATCCACATTTCGAAAGATAATTTCTGGAGTTCTTCTTGCTTCACCGTCCATGTCTCACAGCCGTATAAGGCCAGGGACCACACATAACTCTTTACTGTTCCGAGTCTCACCTTTAGTGATAGACCTGGATTACATAGTAATTAGTATATTTTGCATTTTCAGAAAACCTGCCCTGGCTATTTCTATCCTTCTTGTAATCTCCTTAGCGTGGTTCAGCTGGTGGTATATTTATCTGCCCAGATATATGTAATTGTGAACATTTTGGCCGTTGATTACAATGTGTATCTGTTGTTCTTGTGTATCTCGATTGAAAACCATGGTCTTAGTTTTTGACGCATGCACCTCCAAACCCATTCGTAAGCTTTCCTCCGTTAGAGTGCTCATCAGTGCCTGCAGTTGTTCTTCGGATTCTTTTATGACTACAGTGTCGTATGCGTACCTTATGTTATTGATGACGATTCCCTTTATTTTTGCTCTGGTCGGAACAAAAGGAAACCCTGGCGAACTCCCCTTTCGATATTTTTATAAGATAATTTATAAATAATACACGCGAATTTCCCAATAATCGCAATAGAATAAACATAATCAAAGGGAAATATATTACTTCAGAATACGCGCATCAGCAGTGCATATTTAACTTATAAATTATCTATTAAGTCTTGTAATTAAATCCAGTCTCCACTTTCAGTTTGAGAAAGAGACAGCTGTTGTGTTTCTAAATAATACACGCCAATTTCGCAATAATGACAATCGAATAAATATAATGGGAGGGAAATATGTTATGTCAGATATACGCGCATGATCAGTACATATTTAACTTATAAATTATCTATTAAACCTTTCAATTAGGTCCATTCTTCACTTGCAGTTTGAGGGAGAAACAGTTGCTGATGTTGTCGATATGTTCTATATTGGTGTGCAAGATTCATGTTTGTCAGACAAATAATTATTGCCTATTTCTCCTTCTCTCCTTCTTTTTGAATAAGGCGGCTTAGGCTCTGGCAATACCTCCTACAATTAGGTATTGGCTCTGGCGACAAGTTGCTAATTTAGTGATCATAACGAAGCTGCCAAACCAATTCAAAACTTGACAAAGTGCACGAGCTTTTTACCGTTTTAATTGCATTTACTAACCATTTTCATTTTTAAATTTCTCGTTTTTGACAACGGTGTCAGATTTGTTCCTCAAAACGTCGAGCATTTTCCACTTCCTTTAGGTTTTTTATAGCTTCCTTAGGGTCATTCAATTAGGACTTGTGCTTAATCAATAAATCTACAACTGAGGTGGATAAATGGACAACAATTTGTCTGACAAAGTTGATATTGTTTTTAAATAATACACGCGAATGTCACAATAATTGCAATCGAATAAACATAATGGATGGGAAATATGTTATTTCAGGTACATACGTGCGTGAGCAGTACATAATTTAACCTGATGCAAATATAACAGGTCACGGTACCCTCACGGGTATTTAGCCTTTCGTGACTTGTGGCGCCACATAAAAAAAATCTATTAAAACCTTGATGAAATAATCTAAATTTTGATGATCTATTTGCTATTGTTGAGCTGCAATGCGAGATCATGGCATATTTTTACGTGCGCCGTTTCTCTTAACATTTGTTGTTCTGGTTTCCCATCAAGAACAGCGATTCGGTAGGATTGTATACTCAGACGCTCTGACTTAAGTTCTTCTCAAGTTCAGCCAAAGCGCCAAATGGCGATATTTTGCTCTTCGCATAGTCTGTCATTCAAACCATTTACTTCGATTATGCAAGAAATGAGAGCTAAAGCCTTTATCCGGCTAATTCTCGGTTTTCCCGCTCGGTTTTTATATTTTCCCAGTTGGGTTCCTGTGAATTTACTGCACTTTTTGTGTTAAATTTTGAAACATTTTTTTATGTACATAGAACAAGAAGGTTAGTAAACAAAAATAAATAAAAGAGTTACTTTTTTAATTTTAAAAGTTTTTGATCGACAGCTGCCAAATCTTTTTGAGATTGTTCAAGATTTTTTTTTCTTTTTCCTCCAATTCTTTTGTTTGCTTCTGAAGCTTTCTTTTTTCTACCTTCCTCAAGTCACTTTCCAACTCTTTTGAGATGTTTTCTTTTTGTACTGTGATATCTTGAGCAGGCATTCCCCATGGCGAGTTTCATTGATTCTGTAATGTCTATATCTTACACTCCACTAATTTTTGTAGCGAATCGTACACTAATCTTTAGCCTATAAATGAGCCTTCTTTTAAATTATCAACCAAAGTCTCTCTATTGACAGAAAAGCCCCATTCTGCAGTTGGGTTTCCGTTAGAAATTGTTAGAAGTTGGACTACCTTAAACTGCCACTTCCTAAATTACCTTGGAATTGATTGCCTTTGGCTCCACAAATGATTAAACTTGGTTTGAACTTTGAACTGTTATAGAGTCACTTCGGCCCAGGCTTAAGGATGTAAACTGCACAAGTGCAAGTTTAGTGACCCTAATGAAATGTATATATCGTCGATTCGATATCAAGTCGGATATCGTTTTCAAGAAAGGCAAAAAACTAAAAATGAAAATGGTTAGCAAATACAATAAAACAGTAAAAAGCTCTTGCAGATTGTCAGGCTTTGAACTGACTTTGACTTCCTAAAATAATCTACTCTTTCACATCGGGAGTAATTTTTCATTTTATTTAAAATGCACTGATCAGTAAGAATGTCTGCTTCTTGCAATGTGGTGGTATTGCATCTGTTGGCATTTAACAGAATTTCAAATGATTTAGTCATCAGGTGCACAGATCTCTTCGGGTCGCTGCCAGTTTAACTGGGGTTAAGGAAACTTATTGCCTCAGTTAACTTGCATGCTAATAGACATTTTTCCAAAAGGTATGCATCAAACAGTTTCGACAATCCTGGCGAAAGATCAATATTTCCTTATCCTTCACTTCAGCGCATTTTTGAGCTGCTCTAGTCGCATATCCTAGATCAATATCTTGGACTCATTTAAAATTACAGATTGACCTATTATTTTTTTAAAAAACATCTATTTTAAAAATAGGAGTGCTTTGGAGAACTTCTGTAACAAAACACCTCATTAAGTTATTTAAAAATGGATAATAGATCTTCATAAATAAATCAAAGTATAGAGGACAATTTCAATTTGAGCATCGTCTGCTCAGTCAAAATTCCCTACTTTATTTTTCTGCCGAATTCCCGTTTTTTCGTCTATGTGAGATTTCCGTCTTTTTCCAGGTTTTCTTGGCTCCTAGACACTATGAAATATTTTAAATAATTGTTCATTAAACGGAGCATCCGTGATTTGCTATCTCTTTATCTCAAATCTGCTGAACTAATGCGATTCAACGTTGTAAAATTTCAAACCTTCGTATGAAAACTCGCCCTTTTCAAAAAATATTCGGGCTTTAGAGAATACTGTTATAAGCGAATATTTCTGAAATATTCGGATGGAAACAATTCGCAAAGGCAGCTTCAAAAACGCTGAATATCCTTTTACCATTGGAAGAAGATTGACACTGTTTGATGTTACCTGAGGTCTGGTTCTAGTTCTTCGCGTAATTAAGTAAAATATACATTTTACAGTAACCATATTAACATTACGCCGACAACAACCAAAGAAAAAATATTTCGAATGAAAACCCGAAAGGTTTCAAATCAATACCCCCGATTGCGTCGCAAATAAACCCACTACTTACCATGGCCGGACGTGTTGTCACCGCGTCAACATTATTTTCTGAAGAAGAGCGTTTTCGTGTCTTCCAATTTGGCAACGAGGAAGTCAGGAGCGAACGGAGTGCCGTTGATTAAGTGTCGCAGGTCACGCTGCTTTAAATTTTCGGCATTTTTCATGCCAGTCCTTTTAGAAATAAATCTTCCGCGGAAATAAGAGCGAAACATTGCCTTTTTTTCTGGAGAAAAATATTGACAAATCATACTTGCGTTCAATTAGAAAAGGTAAATTTTTTGCTTGCACTAACCGAAACACAAAGCCTGTCCTTTTCAAAACTGCCTTTGAAAACGCCTCTTACGAAGTCATTGAAAGAGACGATATCAGAAAATATACGTAGCCATTAATAAAAAAGTTGAAGAATACCTTTGTCAAACTTCCATAATCTGCACTAAAAACGTTCAGTTTTGAACTAAATATTGACTTGTGGTTAAACGCGGCTATAAAAAATAAAATAAAATCAAATTAAAATGGAAAAATTACAGATGATAATAGCATGGATTTTTTGTGAAAATGAACCATGGCAAACTATCTAGTAGAAAAAAAAATCGCTTTAAATTACATAAAATTGCAATTTCCTTAAATAGATTTAAATATTAACGTAAATGATGGACATTTCAAATGCATTTGTATCGAATTATCGATCAAAGTGATATTAAATTGCAATTTCCTTAAATATGCTACTATTTAAATAAATATTAGATGAAAGCGATACTATTTGTATGGAATTATCGACCAGTTGCTCTGTCAGTAAGGCATTTTTTTAATCAATTTGGGGATAATTATATTTATCGGTAATAATTACAAATATACAGATATAATCGGGCTATCAGAAAGATTAATAATTCTCTGACATATGACATATAAACTGATCGCTACATACTAATACTAATTATACAGGTTTTTTCAAATTCGATAAACTATTTCTGACAGACATTTCTGGAGATCGAAAAGCATACTTCGTTGAATTTCTGGTTGTGATCGTTGGTGTAGCGTTTAAAATAAAATTATTTTGGCAAACGTAGTGTTAGCAGTTTTATCTGTACCCGATATTAACTTTCTTGTTTTAAACGGAACGCCCTATCAACTTTTAAAAATTTTGGATTCTATGTAAAATTGTAAGCCTTATTGATGTATCGTACCCATTCTGTTGTTATTAGTTTAGGAGTTAGGAACAATTGAAAATCCAGCTTTTGGACAGTCTAGGTACGGCAAGAAAACGGTTGGAGATGGAAAAAAACGATTTGCACCTTCCAATATATTTTAACTTTTAAATATTGTAACGTTGTGAATGTTAAAAAATCCAGTAATGCGATTTTCCCCTTTTACTGGTCGATTTGTTGTCGATACTCTCGCTACCTTACATCTCGCCACCTTACTTCCGTCGTTCCGAGTCGCTCGACAGATGAATCCGTTTGGAGCGCCACTTGACAGATATACCGACCTAGCAAGTTCCCGGTGTCATTTAGCCGTTAGAGGACTTTCGTCAGGGTGACAGTGGAGACACATCTTCGCAGGAGGCGGCAGTTTTTGCAAATCTACTAGATACAAGTAAAATCTACTTTGTTTCCTTATCGT
>MU182240.1:160280-230002 GCA_016904865.1 Pissodes strobi
AATAAACTCAGAAATTGGAGAAAAATGCGGAAAGAGACACATTGGGCCAATGCACTTGGGCAGAGACAGGCCAAAAGACTAATCTCTCACTCGCCTAACTGCACAAAAAAGTTTCTCAAGCTACAAAAAAAAAGATAATACTGGTTAGACCTTCTCACCGGGCATGGCCCCTGGAGGCACCACCACAAGAAAATGGAGAAAACCACTCACGAACAATGCAGATTCTGCCAAACTATGGCCGAGACGTCAGAGCACCTACCGAATGTCAGGGACTGACTCATCAAAGGTTGAGGCATTTCGAAAATGCTCTTATGGTACCTAGAGATGTACAAAAGCTCAACCCTGGAAATATTCTGAGG
Organism: Pissodes strobi; assembly: GCA_016904865.1. Classification (NCBI taxonomy): domain Eukaryota; kingdom Metazoa; phylum Arthropoda; class Insecta; order Coleoptera; family Curculionidae; genus Pissodes; species Pissodes strobi. The sequence continues at coordinate 160,640 of MU182240.1, forward strand.
TTCTCGAAAGAGATAGAAATTTTCTTGTAACATAGAAGGGTTTACACAAAAGATCAGTTGCAAAAATATCAAAATTTAATTTGGAAACATGATAGACCTCCGCATGCCGTGCGTGATGTTCACTTTTTAAACTGACGCGCGACGCTATAATGAATGGATTGGGAGAAATGGAACATATGCTTGGCCACCCAATAGCCTCGACCTTTCAGATTTAGATACATTTCTTTACAGCCATTTAAAGAGCACGGGATACAAACACCGAAACCAAAATATTGAAGAGCTCATGCAAAAAACTGTTAATGAAATAAATCGCCTTAACCAGGAAAACCACATTTTAACAGCAACTTTAGAAAGGCTACAAAGGGGTGATCGATCTTGTTTGGAGAACGAGGGTCACATTGAACACCTAAATTATTAGTGATTTTATTTTTATTTAAAGAATTTTGTAAATTTAATTTTCTATCAAAAAGTATTATTTTCCTAAAATAGGTTTTTATCTTAGAATTGTATTGACGGATATATTTCTATGAAAATTTGCAATAAATCTTCTCCTTGCTTATATTAAAGGTGCTAAGCGGACATCAAGGCCAAAATGATCTACATACAAAAAAAAAAATAAATCACAAGAAAAATATCGCTCACAAAAGCTTCAAATTATATTGAATTCAGATTGTCACCATTTTGAATGGTTGAACAAAGAAGTGCACTATGAACAAAAATATCAATGAACTTCAACTTTAAAATATTTTCCAATGAACATTAATCCATCTTAAACTTAATTTTTATATCCGAAGTTGTCTCGAAGTTATAGCAGTGGGTGGTACTTTATAATACAAACACTAATACCAATCAATTCAGAACATTATAATAAAAAGCTTCCCGGATTTTTTTCGATTTTTTACTGCTTATTAATATTTCTCCAAAAAGAAACCCTAAAATAAACTTTCTTCGTAAAAAACTGCTTATCTACACACGCCATTTCCTCTCATTTTTCAATAAAAATACTGTTTATATGTATTAGCCTCTTAAATATTAAAAAGGTTAAGCCGGGAGCCAATCAGTTCTTCCATTCTTTTAATACAATATTGAACCAAGGATCGATAGGGAATTAATTTTTCTGCAGTGAAAAGCTTCTTCTTTATTTTTTAGTTTTTACCATCGAGCAACGTAATGTGAATGCGATTCAGTGGCGGATTTAGAAGAAATTCCATTGCATTGTCATTTTGGAAAGGAAAAAACTAAATACTAGTCTAGTAAACTTATTTAGTACTATACGTGAGCATCAGATTTAGGTTAACGGCAGCGTGTAGAAAATGTATTCGTTCGTTAATATTTCAATAGTTTTGTCTAACCAAAACTAACCTTCACGATCGAAAAAAGTCATACCGTAAATATCGGCAACCGAATTCTAGACGCCTTGCTCGCTGTCACGTCAACTCAACTACTTTAGAGTGGCCATCAGTTCCGTATAATACTTGTACGTGGCTTTAATTCACTAATTGATGACTAACTTAAAAATTAGCACTATACATGAACAATCATTTTGTCTGAATGTTTTTTGTGGGTAGAGTACAGTATCCAAAAATATATATTTACTGCATGATTTTGGCCCGGACATCATTATGGCAGGATCGACCATCCGTTCATCCTCGTCAGTCGGACTGCTGGGTGTCTCGGTCAACAGCAATATGTCCTGGAATGACCACGTTGCTAACATTGCAAAATCAGCCTCCCAGAAGCTTGGTGCGCTATTTCGCAACAAAAAACTGTATACACACTATACATCGCAGCAGTTGCTCTACAAAGCGCAAATATGACCGTGCTTAGCACACCCTAAAGGCTGATTTTCATATATTATAGGACTGTGCACCGACTGTGCGCCTACCATGCTGCGGCCGTCGCGGATCATCTACGTTTTCCCAATAGGACTGGACGACCGCAACACGATCGTAGCACAGTCCTTTATGTGAAAATGTAAATAACAGCTTCAGTGCGTTTTATGTGGAACATACAATTTTTTGATTTACAGTGACAACGACACGATAGGTGCACGGTAGGCGCACAGTCCTATATATGAAAATCAGCCTTAAAGATGCTGGGTTCCATTTAGAAGAGGGCTGTGCGTCTCGTCGGCGACCCGGAGTTGGCCCAGAGTCTGGAACACCACAGACATGTGGCCGATATGTCCCTGTTTTACAGATACTTTCACGGCAGATGTTCCCAGGATTTGGCCCACGTCATTCCGCCCCTGGCAACGACAATGAAACCATCTAAGTTTTTATTAACTTACCATGATCTTTTTATTACCCTCTTATAATTAATAAGGACATTCTTTATATTAGGCTACGCGTGTTTATTATACGAAGACGCTAGGGGTAATAGGAAATTACACTTCAAAAATCTGTAAAATAGCTCAAACTGTTCAAAAGATATTAGCTGTTATAAGTCATATTTGGTTGTTAATCTTTTGATTCTTATTTAGAAAAATATAGCAATCATGAGATCTTACTTACTATGAGGTTTGTTAAGATTTATATGTAACTTTTAATATGTGTTAAAAGTTTTAAGAAAAGATCTATAACAAAAAATTAACATCTTAAAATTGCAATGATGTCCATGTTATTTTTTGCAACATTTCATTTTTTGTTAGAAATCTTTAGTTTTTACTTCTTTATGTTGATGATATAGGTTGAGAAAAATAACTTTAAGCAACCAACAGAATATTTTTCATTTTTTAAATCAACAACTAAAAAATAATTCACAGAGAAAAAACTTAAGAAAAGAGATTGCCTTTGTCAAAATATATTTACACGGCATATGACTCCATATTTTCGATTTCTTTTTTAAACGTTTTATACGCAGTTCGAATAAGATTAAGCTCATTCACGTGGAAAGGGTATGTCCCCATATCTGTGGGTCCATAAAATATGAAGTTTTTATTCACATTTTCCTCAGAAGCATGGTAATTCCAAGTATGAGATAAGAAAAACTATAGATTTGTTGAGTTTTGTTAAATTTTTATTACCCACAGGTCCTTGTTCTTATTTCCCCAAATCCACAAAAAGACGGGGTAATAAGAACTTGGGATTAAAAAAATATATGTATGCACAATAGGCTGTTGTTATCATCAACAATCTTTAATATTAACCCTTGCATACAAGAAAAATGACATATATTGGAATATAACAAACTTATAATTAATCCAAAAAGAGATTTCCTATGATGCACCATCTAAATTTTGCAACTCTGAAATAACAATTGAAAACTTTGGTTTTTAACGAGGTTTTTAATAAAAATGAAAAATCTATAATATGAAGTTATAAATTATTTTGGATATAAATATGGCAGTTAAGAACTATTTAAATATTTTACAAACATGTTTAGGCGTTTTGAGATGAAAAATCTACCCTGGTTCTTTATTACTCCAGGCTCCCCTAGACTTATTGGCCTAAAATCTCCTTTAAAACGATTTGAAGACGGGAAAATGGGCTAGGATCAGAGAATCTGGACATTTTTTCATGCGGCAAGGAACGATTTCTGCCAAGTTTATAGATGACTTCGAGGTAAATTAATTTTTACTTTAAAAACCGAAGTCTAGTGCATTTTTGTGATAAATCCATTCAAAATATTTCTTCATATTTCAATGGTTCGGATTCTTTCTGACATTATTGTATTCTACACAAATTATGTAGATATCGCATACCTTATTAAGTATTATTTGTTCATTTTTATTTGCATATAAACTAGGTAAATGCTATTTCTTATACAATTTTTGATGCTCTTTGAAGATTTCCATTCTGTCGTGTGATCTTAAGTACACACAACATTTATACATTATTTTCATTTTTGAAGTGAAGGATATCTCTGATGGTGAGTAAAGAAGGGTAGCAATTGGCAACCCTAGACGCATTGTTTATTAGCAGAAACAACAAAAATATGGGATTCTGCAGGGGCTTAAAAATTTTGGCAAATCGCGTACTTAAGACTTGAGTTAATTTAGCACCAAGCGGCACGCTATGTCGATAAGGCATATTTCCGTAAAAAAACTGTAAATAGTCAAAACATACTTGTGATTTTACACGCAACAAGTCACTGAATTTGAATTTACATCCGCTTTAATTTTTTGGAGATATCATGTTTTCTAGTGACATCTTATTTGGCTTTACGACAATTGAGTATCCCCTCTCCAAAAAAAGTATTAGTAGTCTATGGTAACCGCTAAAGCGTAAATTTGCTTAATAATTTAAACTATAATATAATATGCAATTTTCCTATACATATTTAACGAAATAGTTTTTCAAATTATTTACTTATTTTGCGATTTCATTTACAACAAAATGAAAAAGCCTATGATTTTATTTTGGTGTTTCTCGACATGCTAGAAACCAAATAGCTCAAAAATATATTTTTAACAAAAACGTGGGCATCAGAGGCTAGGTATATCTTGAAGGATTTTTAAGGAGTAAAATCTAACCCAATCAAACAAAAATTATTTGTCTCAAAATACAGGTAGATTTGGTAAGATGGTAAAAATTAACCAGTGGTGGGCCATTTTTAGCAAGTAAAAATTTAAAACCCTCCAAATCGTTAAAGCTAAAATTTTCAGTTATGAAACCGATCGAGTTGGTAAATGACTCAAAGTCGGACTGGTACAGTGGGTTAGGAAGTTAAAAAGTAAACAAAAGCAAAAACCTTTTAGCGGATAAAGCCATCGAATCAAAATTTATTACATTTACTTTTAACGGTTACAATATACAAGAGAAAGTTATGTGGCCAGCATTTTATATATTTTTTCCAATAATGTTTCCAGCGATATGCCTCTTAGATTTAGAAATGTTCATTATAACTTTACTGAGCGTCAAAAGTTATTTTTATGAATAGGATTGAGTCTAGTATCCGGTATCAGACTCCCATCAGAAACATCGAGACCAAAATTCGAAATTTAACGAACCGTTTATAAATTTCTCCATGATTTTTATACCCTATAAACAGACAAGATAATCCTATCATTATATGCAAATGTTGGACATCTAGGTTACATATATACGTCTCTAATAATTATTCGTGTTTCATTGTTTCTAATTCGATGTTTAATTCCGAATGTATCTCGTACGTTCTAATTAGTAGAGTTGGCTAATGCATTTTAATGAGGGCGTAATTAGCAATTCGGTAATGGCTCGTAATTTTTGCATATAAGGAATGAATTACGTTAAATAACTACATATTTGTGAAATAAGCAAGAAAGCCAAATTTTCAATATCTAGGGTGTTCATATTAAAACTTACCACCCACGTTATCTGCGTAAATAGACAAATTTGTAAAATTTCCAGAAACACGTCAACAAATTTATTGAGGGGGAATGTTTTTTTACGACTTACGAAATTGGATGGCGGGGGCTACAACCTCAAAATTATTGAATGAGACGAGGGAGGGGCGAGTGATACATCATTTTAAAGTCCCTTTTTTCTTTAAATTTTACCTGATCGTTGCAGAATTCGGTACCTTATAATTTTACTGAACCTGTATAAAAATAGTTTCGCTACGTTTATGTACATTATGATTAGCAACCTTACCTTATTTTCAATTTACCATTAAAGAGAAAAAAAAAATGAAAAAAATGAACACGAACGGTCCATTAAAGCTAATCTAATGAATTGTCCGAGGCGTTCACCATTGACTCCTAAACTATAATATAAACGCTGTTCAAACTCTTGACGCAAATTTTGAAATGTCTCTGGATATAGCCCTACACTCTGCTGTAATGCGATTTTGCAAATCTTCGATGTTTTCGGGAGTGGGCTTATAAACTATCGACTTCAAATGACCCCAAAGAAAAAAGTCATTCGGGCTCTCTTTCCTATCCACCTCTGTGCAAATCTGTTGTTGAGCTAATCTTGAACAGAGCTGGCGTAGTGAGGCATCATCTTGTTGAAAGGGAAGGAGCTCTTCATTAATTATGAACTCATCCCTCTGATCGTACATTCATCTGTAAAACAGATATTTCGAAGCCGATTTGGGGTTGTGTAAATAAACTGGGTCATTTCTTCACAAAATTGCAGTATACGATCTGGATCATATTCATTTAATGCCTGTATAGAATTTGAATTTTAGAAGGATGTAATTTGTGGAGCCTAGTTACCATGTGTATTGCTGCAACCGATACGTGAGTACTAGCAGAAACCTGTCTTACTGAAGTACATGGATCTGCAGCGAAATGTCCTATAACTTCAATTTGAGTAGCTCCGTCTAGAGCCCTGGGACCACTACGTTTTAAATTTACTATCGACCCGATCGATGGCTCTGAATTTCTGAATAAGCTGTCATGCAGCGTGTGGTACCATTTTACCGGGATATCTTTCATCGAAAACAGCGGCAATATTCCGAGGTGGTTTAATATTTGTACCATAAATAAACAGTATATCAATTCGTTCTCCAAAGAGTAAGTCATTGTTAATAAAATTGTCTAAATCCAAAACCAATTTTTGTAGGTATTAGCACAGATTAACCTATTTTAATCTGTGGTATTGGGTTACTATACGAGTATTTTTAATACATACAACACTGACAATGATTTATGGTTTTGGAGCAATAAAATATCTACGTAGAATTATTTTTAAAATGTCACAAAAATCTATAAACAAGCAGGTATGTTTATCTCCCTTACTGATGGAACGAGGAAATACAGGACACGCTCACAGAGGTGCGACAAAAAAAGAGAATTTTCTGAAGAACGAGACAAAATGAGCATGAGAGATGCAGGAGACAGGAAGAGTATAAAGGCGCTAAGAAGCAACTATGTGGACAAATAAACAAAGCCGAAAAGAAAGCGTGGCATGCGACGATCTGGAAATAGTAAGGACCAAGATGAAAAAGTCAGCTCCAAAGGTAGACCTGAGGACATAACAATAAATTAGTCTCTTTCAGGAACAATTCACACAAAACACACCTCTGACAGCGGATACAGGGCAACAAAAGGTGATAAGAGATTGCGAGGTTTTCAAGGAGGAGGAAGTTCTGGAAGCCTGTAAAAACATTAAAACAGATAAGGCACCGTCCAGATGGCCTGCCGCCTAACGTGATCAAATCTGTGCTAAGCTGTGATACTCCGTACTTCACTAAATTCTCTAATACTTTTTTGACAAAAAACGAATTTCCAATGGCATGGAAGAGGACAAAACTGATTCTAATTGATAAACCGAAAAAGGCAATAGACCAACCAACAGAGTATTGGCCAATATGCCTTATCGACGTAATTGCTAAAGTATATGAACTCCTAATAAATAAAAAACTGGCACCTGAAATAGAGAACAGGGGCGATTTTAATGCGCATCAATACGCATTTATGAGGAAGAAACAACCATAGATACAATAAAACAGGTAGTGAAGAGGGCAGGGGAAAAGTCAGGAGGGTAGCATGGATATAAAGAATGCTTTCAACACAGCACCTTGGTAAGGCATCACGATAGCGCTAAGACGAAAAGGAGTGAGCGAATATCAAACAAGGACAATAATGTCATACCTTAACGACCGACGAGTGATCGTGGAGGGGCAGATGGAGAGAGACATTTACGGGGCGTTCCACAGGGGTCTATGCTCGGTCAACACGCTATGGAACGTTTTGTATGACAGCATAATGGAGATAGAGACCCCCGCGGAGTCTGGCTGATGCTACGCGGATGACCTAGCGGTGCTGATCGAGGCTGACAGTGACTCCGGGATGATAGAACATGGGAACATGACTCTTAAAATAAAAGATTGGATGCAAGATAAGAAGTCAACATTTGCCACAGAAAAAACTACTGCCATTATTTTGAATTTTAAATGGATGGTGCAACACATGATGTTTAAACTAGACGGGCTAGAAATAGTGCCAAAAAAAAATGGCAACCTACTTCGGTATGATACTGGATCGTGGACTGACGATGGCCCGCCATGTGGAGAAATTCTGCGATAAGGCGATAAAGTTATGAAAGCTCTCTGTGCGCTACTACCGAACGTAGGAGGGCCACAAGCCGCAAGAAGGAAAGTCCTGGCAATGGCTATGCATGTATTGTATGGAGCCCCGGTGTGGCTTCCGGCCACGCTGTAGGGAATTGGTAATATCAACTCAAAAGATAACGACACTTAGGATTTGCAGCGCTTACCGCACGGTGTCGACGGATGCATGCAGCTGTGGTTATTGGTGGACTGGTCCCAGTAGAGTTGCTCGCGAAAGAAAGGTTATATACGACGATATAACACAACGGGAGAAGTAGATCGAACTTGGGGAGAACGTAAAAAAAAAACAGAAAGAACCGCACAATCTGCAGCTGGCAAATAAATTGGGATTCCTCGACCTCCGGCAGATAGACACATAGGTTGATCGGTGCCCGTTGGCTGGACAAAAAATGAGGACATAAAGAATATTACCTGACTCAGTTCCTGACGAGCCATGGAAGCTTTGGAGCCTACTTACATAGGATCACAAATAGGGAAAATGAAGAGTGCTGCTACTGCGACGCGGAAAACGATGACGCGGAACAGGAAAAGCGGGAAATTGCAGAATTAATCAGGCCGGGAAACGTTGTAAATATAATGAACAGAAGCAGGGATGACTGGAAACGCATAGAGGGGTACATTTAACACATAGTGAGTACAAAGGAAAAAGATCAGAGGGCGCAATGAGAAGGAAAATGATTAATTTATCGGTGTACATGAACTGCGCCCAGACGGTCCTCCCTCCGAGGAAAATGAGTTCTGTGGTGCCAGACGACACACTTTCCGTAAAGAGAAGGGAAGTTTTTATTCGGTAGGCGTTTATGTATGTTTAGATACTTATGCATTTTTTTACTTAAAGCATTTCAAATTAGATATCTAAATCACCTAGGGCCATTCTACAGGAATGGCTAAAACGCTCAGTTGTGATGTTAGCTACCGCCTTTATTAGCAAAGTCGATCGTTTAAAACGCTCGCATTTGATATTTCAATAATAAAACAATAATCGTGATTGAAAGAGGCGGTAGATAACGCCAGAACTGCCGCGTTTGTGTAGAATGACCCTTATTGTGCTTTAACATTTATGGGATTTTAACAAATAACTAGGTACATTTCATTAACTTATTATTATTTAAAAATCATTATTATTAAAGTGGTAGAAATCGTGAGAAGAACTCCAAGTGTAACAACAGTTGTTCAGGTTCACCGATTCCACCGCCACATCTTGCAAGAATCATTCAGGCACCCCCGAGACCGGTTTCTACCCTATTAGGCGTCATCAGTCGAGTTTAGCCTGAATGACTCCTGCAACTTGCAGAAAAGCCGCTGGACGACGGGTTCACTGATTTAAGTTGCCCATTTTGCAGGAGTCATTCAGGCTAAACCCGACTGATGACGCCTAACAGGGTAGAAACCGGTCTCGGGGGTGCCTGAATGATTCTTGCAAGATGTGGCGGTGGAATCGGTGAACCTGAACAACTGTTATTATTATTATTAATTTTTTTTTGCTCAAAACATTAAAATGGGTTTTAACCTTCAACGGTGAGATCAAATTTAAAAAATGGATTGTCAAAATGTACAGAATAAAAAGCCCTATAAAATGATGTATCACTCGACCCCCCCCCCCCCCCCCCCCCGTTTAAAAATTTTGGGGTGGCAGACCTGAGGATTGGGGGTTAAAGGGGCGCCATCGTAAAAAAAAACATTCCCCTTCAATAAATTTGTCGCAGAGTGTAGGCTATATCCAGAGAGTTATTTCAAGAATTTGAACAGCGTTTGTATTATTGTTTAGAAGTCAATGGTGAACACTTCGAACAATTCATTAGATAAGCTTTAATGAACCGTTCGTGTTCATTTTTCCATTTTTTACTCTTTAATTGTTAGGAAAACAAGGTAAGCTTCAATTATTTTCAGTAAAATGTGAGGTCAAATTTAAAAAAAAAAATGAGACGTCAAAATGTGTAGAATAAAAAGCCCTTTAAAATGATGTATCACTCGACCACCCCGTCTCATTTAAGAATTTTGCGGTGGTAGCCTTGGGGGTTAGGGGGTTGAAAGGGTACCGTCCAACTTTTCGTAAAAAAAAAACATTACCCGTCAATAAATTTGTTGACGTGTTTCGGGGAATTTTACAAATCTGTCTATTTACGCAGATAACGGTAAGTTTTAAAATATCACCCTGTATAATGCACGTAATTATTAATATACAGGGACATTTTAATGGCTCACTTGATTCGCAATTTCACTATTATCTTTTCCAAAAATATGTAATATTTTTCCGTTTTTAAATACGCTCATGAAAAAAAATAAAACGATTTTCCAATATTTCGGTTTTTTTTTCCGGATATCTCCGGATATACTCGCATTTTAAAACTCTCTAAAAGGCATATCGTTAGGCACCTAAATGCGCAATTTTGCGTAATTTGGGCGACACTGTATCTCTTACGGTTTTCGAGTGCCCCACTTCCCCATACTTAAACTCGAATTCGAGCCACCCTTTACACACTTTGAATTAACCGTTTTTAATATACAGGGTGTTCAACTTTTTTATTATCGAAAATCGTTATTAGGGTCTCACTTAACTGCCAATTTAGTCATTTGTTTTTCTAATAAATGAAAAACACGTCTAAAATATTGTCAGCCGTCAATTTGACAGATACGACGCCATCTTGGATTTCTTCAAATGGCAGCCCATATAAAGCCTGTTCAGTTTATCAGTCCGATAATTCCGACAGCTTTAAACCGTTTATATTGTCCCAGACTTACCTCAAATGGCGTTTCTTTATTTCGACTTTGAGCCGACTCGACGGATTTAATCTATTTGTGCTGCGATAGCTCGCTCGACAATATTTTTGATCTCAAAATGTGTGTATTTTGAGTAAATTCGAAATTAAAAACGCCAAAAATACACATAATATTTGATGATGTTTCAGAAATACTATATTTGAAAATGATGTAAAAGATCACGACTTGACCAAAGTATAAGAGGACATAAATGTGATTTCCTTGGTTTTTGGACGTTATTACCAACATGCTCCCTGTTTTTGTATTACAATTTTTTTACATAAAAATCTAAAAGGAAATGGGGAATCCAAAAACGTCTAACCACCCACAGAAAACAAAAACGGCCCCACATTTTTGGCCGAATAAAAATTGATATGCATACACTCGCCGCGCTTACGTGTTAAATGATTATAGATCATATCTTGAATTAACCGAGAGCTTAATGAAGAAGGGGCAGGCAACCACCGAGCTGCGATCCCATTAGGATCTCGTCTTATACAAAGAAGTGCAAGAGCATGTACATTCCGTTCATCAGCTTAGTTATTCTAGGAGTGGAGTAGAGACATCAGGTGTCAAGTCATAAAAAGGTCCCTCCAAATTGAGTTTCTAACATCAATTGATGAGAATATTAATTTTCTGTTTGAGAATAGTTCGAGCAACAGCATAAATAAACAAAACTCATCATATACACATATTTTCATATAAATATGAAATAAAGAAATTAACTTGAATCCATTCCGATCCGCCACGAAATTCTAGGACTACAGGACTAGAAACCATCATCGTAATATAGATTACGATAGAATCATACCGATTTGATTAAAAACATATATCCACCTGCGTTCAGTGAATAGAAAATATAATGGAAAATTGTAACGGTGAACTAGTTTCGTTCGATAGTGGAATAATTGAAAACCCCCTACGGCTACATTGAACTCCGTTTGCTTTTATAATAGGTTGCCAGTTCATCATATATGTGAAATATTAAGATTGAAGGGGAGTTTCTCGACGTCAAGATATCTTTTGTCATATCCCTATATATCTTGAGTCTCCCGAACGAGGGTCTGCGAGTTTAACATCCTCGGTCTTAGAATATTTCAGATATTTCATACTCTTATAGGTTAGCGCTTTCCTACTAGAAATATTGTTGTTAATGTCGACCAACTCCAGCTCTTTGAAGTAATCCTAAAGATAGATGTGGGTTATAGGTGCCTTCCCATACCCTTATTTATGGGCACAAGATACACTACAGTATAACGGGCGTCCCAGATCCAATATGTCAGCCAATATCATTCTCAATATCAAAAGTCGACTGAAAAATATAGGAAAATCTCGCGAATAAACATTTTGAAGAATTCATAAATCTATATAAAGCCATATGAGGGATATTTTCAACTAATCAGGGGGCGCCAGATATTCAGGGTCATATATGGTTTTTAAATGATACAATTTTTTTGGACACAACTTTCGGCATACAGCCTTTATATTATTATATATATCTTTTTTCAGTCCGCTTGCAAAGACGTTGCCTATAATACCCTAATGGGCACTGCAAGTAGGAAACGGCGAGGAGGAAAGATACCGATGGACTCTTTTCTTAAAGATGTTTAGACTGTAGCAAATAGGGAACAATTCGGTTGGTAAGGAGTTCCAGATGCTCGTCACACGCCAGAAGAAAGAATTTTGGTAGAGGCTGGTTCTGGGTGTGCCCTGTTGAAGAGCATATGGATGAGAACTTCTAGCTCGTTGTGTGAAACGAACAAAGCTGGCACCGGAGGGAATCAGAGTTGTCAGTTCGGTCACACCTTCCGTGATAATATCGGTAAAAAAGGGAGAGATCACCCACCATCCGCCTATGTTCCAAGGTGTGAAGAGAACGAGTCAGTATTTCGTCGTTAATAAGTCTAACAGCTCGGTTCTGGATGGAGTCAAAGAGCGCTAGAGTATGTTTGGGAGCAGAACTCCGAATGTGAGAGCAATACTCCAGCGTAGGTCTGATTTGCGCTTTATGGGAGCTGTAGTATTTTTTTGGCACGGAAAAATACACCCAGTTTTTGAGAGACACACTTGGCGAGACCTCGGACATGCTCATCCCATGAAAAGTTTGTGCTTGCGGTTATTCCAAGAAGCGAAAGATTGGAGGATGAAGAAAGGATCTCCCCCTCCATGATGATGTCAAGGTAGTTTCCCTTAGTTTTTCTCCGGGAGAACGCATCAGTCTGTGTCTTTTTGGCGTTGAAGGTTATAAGATTGTTGGATCCCCATTCAAGAATTGTGTTTAAGTCTGGGTTGATTGAGTCAGTCTGTTGTCTTCTTAGTTGTCCCAGAGTGGCCGATGATAATGGTTTGTCAGAAGAAAAGGATGATACAAGACTGTTATCGTCTGCATAACTGTAAATGGGATTATCAGTAAGCTTTAGTAGGTCATTTAAAAGTTGGAGACAAAACCGAACCTTGCGGAACACCAGCATCAATGGCAAATGCCTCGGAGGAGACACCATCGATAGCGACCTGAATACTCCTTTTATCCAAAAAAACTAGACAAAAAAAACTAGACAATAGTGTATGTAGAGTTGGTGGAAAGCCATAAGCTGAGAGTTTGTCCAGGAGTGATTGGTGTCACACCAGGTCGGAGGTTTTGGAAATATCAAGAGCAACGACTCGGGAATCTTCGTGTTTTTCCAGGTTTGAATTCCAGATCTGTGTTAGTTACATAGGACATCAGATCTCCTGTTGAGCGCTTCGCTCTAAATCCATAATGCCTATCAGATATTACGTTGTTCTGTTCAAGATATTTTAGAATCTCGGTGTTAATGACTTTTTCCATTACCTTGGCCACTACTGGGGTTAAAGATATTGGACGATAGTTACTGGGAATATTTTTCTTTCCCTACTTAGTTACAGGTTGCACTCTAGCGCGCTTCCATAAGGCTGGGAAAATACCTCTTTTATAGCATAAGGTATATAGTTTGGTTAGAATAGGTGTCAGCTCCAGTGCGCACTGTTTGAGAACAATGGGGGGAATTCCATCCAGGCCAGCGGCCTTTCAGTAGGCAAGACGACGAAGTAACCTTCTTATCTTTTTTTGCTTGAAAACAATTTCTGGCATTGTTGTGGCGATCCTAGGCAACATTGGTGGAGTCTTTCCTTGTGCATCAAGGGTGGGATTTCGTGCAAAGATTGAGGCGAAAGAGTCTGCATTTTCCTTTGCAGTCAATGCAACGGAATTGTCTTCGCGCAATAGAGGTGGGAAACTTGAAGATGAAAAGTTTTTCCTGATGGCTTTTGCAAATCCCCAAAATGATCTTGAGCCGTTCGAACACTTCAAAAGCTTCTCGCGGACTCTCAGATCAAAATCAGCTTTGGATTGATCAATAATTAGTTTGCAGCTATTTGCATCCAGAAAAGCTCGACGCGAAACAACCGAAGGGTTGTTGCGCCATTTGCGATAAGTTTGGTTCTTTTTGGAAACCGCCTGAGTACACCTTTTGTTGAATCGTTTATTAGAGAAAAGGACTGAAGATTCCATCCCAATGAGAATGACTTCTGTAATGGATTCAGCAATTACAGATGGATCGCTGGATTTAAAACAGGCGTCCCTCCAAGATAATGACAAGAAAAAGTCACGAAGTTGACTCCAGTTTGCATGTTTATAATGCCACACTTTGCGACGAAACGCTTTAGAGGACGGTGGAGTTGGACAGGTGGACAAAGCTGATATAAGCATGTGATCAGAGTTACCCAGTGGTGATGTAATGTTTAGCCTATAAGAGTTTGGGGATGTTGTTAGGAACAAATCCAGTAGGTAAGCCTGATGGTTTCCAACGTCCGGTATCCGAGTTGGCTCATCCACAAGTTGAGCCAGGCCGCAGGTGATTGGAAAAGCCTCAGATTCTCTGCCCATAACATCCGTTCGGGAAGAAAAGTTTAGCCAAGGGATGTTGTGAACATTAAAGTTCCCCACGAATGTTATTTCAGCATCCGCGCGATTTCGTTCACATTAAGGGTTAAAATCAGTTGCATTATACAACATACAAAAATTATATATTATTCCAGGTAAAAAAAAAATTAAATTGAAATATTTCGCGGTTTTTAAAAATAGCAAATATCCTTTATATTTTAATTTTTAGGGGGTTGCTTCAACCCCTTGGAATTTGATTTTAAAAAATCCCTTTTTAGCAAACTCTGAAATCAACCTGTATGCCACAATTAAGCTTTATACTTCAAGCTGTTTGGGCTGAGTTGTGATGAATGAATGATTGAGTGAGTGAATCACTCACGTAAAGTTCAAAAGAAATCATAAGACGATATTTTGAAAGTACTTTTAATTATACACAGTGCGTCACAAGTTCAGAGAAGCATACTTTTTTCTTAAATAGTACCTATAATAATTATACCATCACATTTTGATATTCTATAAATGCCATTCTACCATACAATTACTCCAGGTTAATTACTGCTAACTACATTAATAAGACAATTATTATAAGGAAATAATATGGCATATTATTTAAAAAAAAACTATTATCTCCTTAATTTATATTTTTTGTAATATTTACTACAGAATAACTTGACAGTTATTAGAAAGTTAAAAATGCTAACCTGGTGGGGCTCAAATTCCGAAACAAATCAAACTTTTCGCAAACTAAACAAGAACTCGGATCCTAATTAGATATTTTAATAACCTAAATTATACCGCTGCAACATCACAGTAGCAAGATGTAACTGTTTAATTAAAATGTAAAAACATCACTTTTTCGGGTTAAATACTAAATGTAAGTCGAGCATACAAATTACAAATTAACCGAACAAGTTGGAATTAGCAGACATTAGTGTCACGTTGCAACGAAAGCAGCATTGCCTCGTTTTCTTGCTCATTTAACTTATAATTCAGGGAAAAAAGAATAGATGATTATTTTTATATGAAATTTCATCAAATAAATGCCCGAGTTCTGAAGTCAATATTGTGTGAATTATACGATATGCTGAGTTGGACAATAGAATGTGACGTTATGTGACCCCGATGTAATGACTAGAAACAATGCTTTTAAAAATTGCCAAAAATGTAAACAACAATACTCACTGAATGCAGTTTTGGACAATATAATGTGCGCACTGAAGGTTTTCATCAGTCGTTCTTATCTCTTGAGTTCTGTGGTCCTTTAGCTCATCGAGCTAGATAGACTTAAAGTATCCCTGGTCCTCGATATCGCAAACATCGGAATTATTGTGCCACATTTCATCGAGGAAAACAATAGAACACTAACCGCTACTTCGGAGCGATATTTCCAAATGCTACAAACCTTTGTTAGGTATTGTCGAATTACGAAGATTGGATATCGAAAATACCGAAATTTAGTTTCAACAGGACGGGGCAACCAGTCATATTGCTCGTAAGTTATGAGCTTTTTAGGAAAAACGTTTCTGAGATCACAATTTTTTTCTTGACTTAACGGCTCCTACGGTGATATTTAAGGTTTAATTCATGTCTATCGGTAAACTAAAGGGCAACATAAGTCTAGAACCAAGAAGGATTGATGAAAGACTTGAACGCGCAGTTGTAAACTATATTCGCGCGAAAACATTGATAAACGTATGCTTCGCGATTTTCAATATTTAAAATAGAAATACTGAAAAACACTCGGACTCGAGAGGGAAATATATTTCACCTTTTTCTATCTACGTAGCTTCAATCGCTTAGCCCAGTAAGGGGGGGGGGGGGGGGGAGGACAACCCCCCGAAATTTGAATAGGGGAGAAGGGTTCTTTTTGAAGACTGAAGACCTCATCGAGTGCTTTATGGCCCAAGTATTTCACGTCAATATTTTCATATATAACGAAATGAGAGTTCGAATAGTAAACGAGTCAATGGAAAAAAGTGTTTATTTACTTTAACACCAAGTCTCACCTTATCAGGTTGCAATGTTTCTTCCATTTTTTTTTTGTTTTAAATCAATTGCTAATTTTAAGTAAAATCGAAATGGATTATTTTATGCTAGAAAGTGTAGAAATGATCAAGATTTTGTTTAGAAATAACGACAATGCGCGAGTAACCGCGACTATGTTCAAGAAACAATATCCTGAAAAAATGTATCCGATATTCATGTATTACAACTGGTTACTAAATTTGACGACCCTGGATTCGTGTGAAATAAATAGTATATTATTTTATATGGAGGAAAAGTAATACTTTTCATGGCGCGCTCGTGTTTAACAGCCGAACGGAGTGAGGCTGGTAATAGAGAGCAAGCCATGAAAAGTAACTTTTCCTCCAAATAAAATATGCTGTTTTTTCTTCAAATGTCGACAAATTAATGCAAAAACGTCTCTTTTTAATAGTAATAATAATTATTATTAAAGATAAGTGGGTTCGCAAGGCGGCTTAGACCGGTGCGATGTCGGTGAATAGGCTCAGGTTGTTGCTATAGTAATGTAACATAAAGCTGTCAGTGGACACTGTCAACAATAATTATATTTTTAAAATTGCGTTTTCGATTGCATTTTAATTCCGTATTGATAAGCAGTTATTGAGTAAGTTCGATTAAATAATAACCAATTTGTTCCTAAATTAGTGATTTTTAGAAATGCAGTCACAAATTGAATGATAAATACAAGTTTTAGTTTAATAACTCTCGAGTCGTTGACGCTTATTTTGATGTTTGTTTGTATTGTATCTATGTTGCTATGACAACACTTTTACCTCCGCCGGCGGAAAAGTGAAAAGTAAAGCTCCGGCGGAGGAAAAACGAAACTTCACTGCCGCCGACACAGTCGAGTAATGACGGATTTACTGACGTTTGAAGAAAAAAGAGTTTATATGAAAGGGATGAGAGGAGAGAAGTTGCTATTTTAGGTTATGTCGCATAGCCCATTCGCAGTACCTACTAGGAAATTTTCCGAGGTGTCTGGTGTGTCACGTACAGTCCAAAGAGTCCAAAAAAAGTTTCATCCTTTCAAAATACTGAAGACTCCATCAATTCTGTGAAGTGATTAGTGAAACTATTAACACTAATTCAAACTATCTGTTCGACACGTTTTTCGGATGAGTTCATTTTACGTTAACGCATTGTTAACAGGCATATTGGTCAGATGAAAATCCCAGAGTATTTCATAAAGAACACACGCTTAAAAAGTAAATGTTTGGGCGGGTATTTACAGACATCACTTAATTGGCCCCTTTTTTTAACAGGAAATCGATGGGAAAAGCTGTTTATTCAGCCCTCGTACAAATAATAGAAATTGAAGATCATGCAACCATAATTTTTCTTTCAAGCAAATGAGTCAATTGGAAAAAGGTTTTACTTAAGCATCAACTCTTATTTTATCAGACTGACATTAAGCAATTTTTTCCCAATTTTTTGTTGTTTTTTTTTCAAAAGTAAACATTAACGAGTGTTAGATTTGTTTCAAATTGATTGTTAATTTTTAGCCAAGCCAAAATGGATTTTTATGTTATTTATTTCCCACCGATGCGTCAATTTTTAGCTGGACACTTTCCCAAAAACTGAATTGAAGAATGGGTGATATTGAGTGGCCACCAAGGTCAGCGGATTTGCCTCCAATAGACTATTTTTCATGAGATCATATCACAGCCATATTTATCTCAAAAGGAGCCATGATGTTGAAACAGCGGCAATAATGCACGGTGGTCAGTCATATTGATGTTCGAGAACAGAGAACAAAATAACACTCTTTTTCGGTTAAAAAGTAAGCACAAATTAAAACTTGAGGAAAATATGAGCCAGCAGCTATTTGCGAGAAAAAGCTTAACAAGGTAAGCAGTTGGTGTTTGTTTTTTCGTTTTTGAGGTTATGTTTCTGTATCATAATTTATTTTTTTCCAAAAATGTTGTGATTCCCGGGTTAAAACTGCACCAGATGATAGTCTGTTCTGTGTGTAGGGTTAAGTTTTTCAGATACAAAATCATGATGATAAAGTATCTCCCTACCTAGTGAAATTCACAGACATCTACTGAGTAGGTCCACAAGTACAGGCAAAGGCTAAGTTTTCAAAGTAAACTTTGATTTAAAGTGGAATGTATATACAATAAAGATTGTTCTATGAGTAAACCAGTGTGAATTTCATGTTTTTTTTTTAAATAGTGTGTTCATGTGATCATCATATTTTTCTGTTTATTCCTATAATATAATACTTTATCTGCCTATCCAAAAGTTCCATATTCAAAAACATTTTGTCAGTGATCTCCTGATAAGGAATTCGTCAGGATATTAATATAACAATTACAGTATTACAATGGAAAGTACAATTGGTGTATATTGTTTATTGTTGCATTCTCATGTTCATTTGTAAGAACAGACATCCTGGTTTTTTGGGTTAGTTAGTCGCAAATTTTTGATTTTTTTGCTTGCTCCGAGGATATATCAATACTGTTATTGGCATGTTCATCGCTTCTCATTTTTTTAAATATTTTTTTATGATATTCTTGGGCTAATGGCAGATATGGCCTAAAGGATGAAGTTGACGCGGGCCCTGTTATTTTTATGACTTGTTCCTCACTGACGCCGCTTTTTCCTAAAGCAGATACTGCGGACGCCCTTTGTAATTTATTTGCTTTTCGTGGCCAATCCAGGTGTTTCTGCAGATAACTTGGTCCAAGTAGATATAGCATTTTTTCCGACAGCTGTGCTCTAGTACCATGTGATTCCGGTTAGATTTACGTTATCAAAAAAACCTCGGGGATTCAACGTTTTGCCTTTTATTCATGTATTTATGATATAGGCGCACCGGACATAAATTTTGATTAACCTTGTTGGATACAAGCCACTTCGACTCTGAACATTTATTTCTCCATCTCCACTTTGTGCCGTTTTGAGAAATATGGGATTATACTCAATTCTGCTAGTAGTTTCCAAAGGTATTCTTTTTTATTTTAAAGTAATTAACTAAACACTTCACGGCTTTCCCTCCTCTTCATGCAAGCTCGAAGGAAAAAAAAAACAGAAAATCCTTTTTAACGAGTCCCTCCAACGTATCAACAAATTTTGTTAAATCTTGAAATAGTAATGATTCCGAACTCGACTTTCGTTTTACCAAATCGCCAAGGCAGCAGCACTCTAAGTAAAAAAAGTTGTATACACCTCATCAGATTTTACTGGACTATAAGGCCCAGATAAGACCATCTCTGAAATACTGTTCCCATGTATGGAGCTCGCACCCAAACGGGACTTCTTTATCTGGAGGACTGCCTCGCTCTGGAATAGACTTCGGAGTAAAATCTTTTCCGAAAACTACAACCTACAGCGCTTCAAGTCCATCGTCCAACGTCTTCTCCGCACACCGGTGCTCGTTGAGTGCTACAGGATTTTCCTTCTGTGTGTGCCGAACATAATTCGGCAGTTTTTTCTATTTGTATTTTTTTGCTTCTCTTGTCTTTTTATATGGTATGTCCTCAAGCGGGTTTATTGTTCCAGGATAATCGTCAAAATATTGGTCAATTAACATTTTTGCCGTCACGTTCCATATTGTTTTTAGGGATCCTAAAAACTTGAAATTTTAAAAAGAATATACCTATACAGTACTTGCGGAAAAGTTCGCATCATATGGGAAACTGTTTTATGTATATTTTTTGTTAATCAATTTTTGCCAAGTCTTCAAAAATGTATGTTACTGGCTATGCAAGCCATGCAGTCTCAAAGAAACTCAATGCCTGTATGAGATGTATTGATAATTGATACCGTAACAACCAGAACAGGTAACAATTATTTTGACTTTCTGCAACGAAAAGGTTTGACCGTATCCCTGATGTAACATTTATTTTTTTTCATATGATGACAATTGTTCAATATTTGACAACTACTAAAGGAAATTAAATTTTGTTTTTGAAATATAACAGTCAATAAACAAACTATTTTTTCTTCAAACGTCAGTAAATCCGTCATTACTCGACTGTGTAGGCGGCCGTGAAGTTTCGTTTTTCCTCCGCCGGAGCTTTACTTTTCACTTTTCCGCCGGCGGAGGTAAAAGTGTTGTCATAGCAACATAGATACAATACAAACAGACAACAAAATAAGCGTCAACAACTCAAGATTTATTAAACTACAATTTGCATTTATCACTCAATTTGTGACTGCATTTCTAAAAATCACTAATTTAGGAACAAATTGGTTATTATTTAATCGAACTTACTCAATAACTGCTTATCAATACGGAATTAAAACGCAATCGACGATGCAATCTTAAACAATTAATTATTGTTGACAGCGTCCACTGACAGCTTTATGTTACATTATTTATCGACACCGGTCTAAGCAAGGCCACCTACGACCGTGGTCTAAGCCGCCTTGCGAACCCATTTATCTTTAATAATAATTAGATATTATTACTATTAAAAAGAGATGTTTTCGCATTAATTTGTCGACATTTGAAGAAAAAACAGCATATTTTATTTGGAGGAAAAGTTACTTTTCATGGCTTGCTCTCTATTACCAGCCTCACTCCGTTCGGCTGTTAAACACGAGCGCGCCATGAAAAGTATCACTTTTCCTCCATATAAAATAATATACTATTTTATCCGATCGGACGAAAAACGACACCTTTCCGATGTGTTTTCTCACCGCAAAAGTCATGATTCCAGTATATTGTATTCGTTGCTTGGCAACATGCAATAACTGTACAAGAATAGAAAATAACAGTCCGGGAATATAACATTCCCGTCCTAGGCCGGGAATGTAACATTTCTGTCATATTCAAACGCCTTGTTTGTCAGGTCTGACGTCTATCAAAAGTAACATTTAGCTGTAGTTTCCGTAGCTACGTAATAAACTTCAAGCTTGTTCGATTCCAAACTTGATATTATGTTGAGTTTAAATTTAAAACACGTTTTTATTTACAGTAATATTTGGCTCTATTTATATAAGTACGTATTCTAATTAATTTCGATCGGATAAAAAATAGTATGTGCAACTCGTAGGAAAAGCACATTCCTGGATTCCTGTGTTGCTGGACGAGGCGCAGCTATCACAGTCGTCCAGGAATGTTTTGCTTTTCCTCCTAGTTACACAATATACTATTAACTCAATTGAAAATTATAAATATTGAGTCAGATCTGTGTTATGCCCATTTTAATACAAATTGTGAAGTTGGCAATGACATTACAATTCTACATATGTTGTTGCCAGTTTTTAGTAACATTTTGCTTTTTGCACACAAAAAACCAATTTATTCTTGGAAGAAAAAAAAGCGTGAAAAAAGACCTGTCGCTACTGACCACAAAGCCCAAAAACGCAGTAAGCTCAATACATTTTTATTAAGCCTTTCTAGGCAGTTTCACTTTTCAAATATTTAAAATTTTGTAACGGTAGGTATCATGGCAAAAATATAGTGTATAGGTTCTAGTAGATGTATTATTGTTCCATACTGACTAGCTTATGTTTACTACCTATTGTCACGGCTAGCGACCATCTAAATGTTTTTGTGCTACCCTATGCAACTAAGCTTACCGCGTCTACGTTATTTTCGAACCGAGAAGGTTCCGGATATAGTGCGGGCGGGTGAAAATAATACAGAAGCCGGTGGACGCTTCTGATTAGTCCCGAGACATACCTATATGACTAGATATAAATAGCGCACAGAACGCGTGTAGTTCTTAGTTAATCATTGAGTGCTGAATTGTAAAGATCTATTAATTGTAAAGTTATAAGAGTAGTTCAGTGTGTTTATACAGTGATACTGAATAAAGAGAGTACTTATTATTTATTTTTAAAATAACAAATGTTGTGCTTTTGTCAAAACCCATCGAAAAACGTAACACTATATTTTCAAAAACAAAAAAAAACATACTGTCATATTTTTTCAGTTGTCTTTACTGCAACTATAAACTTCTTTCAATGGTAACATTCAAAACTATCAGAAAAAAAAAATAAAATGAAAACCACCAAGTCTTACCTAACCTACATAATTTTTGATGACCACCGACATCAGCTGATGCGATGTTGCAATTATTAGTTCATGGCTCCTTTTTGGGATAAAGATGATTGTGAATCATTGGACGATTTGCGAAATCGTATAATTCATGAATGACACCAAATTACCCTCGAAATGTTACGTAACGTAAGAAAACCATTTCAACAAAATTTATTTTATTGATTTTTTTTTATGGCAGTGGCACACGTACTAAAGGGAGATCCTATGGCACTAGACGAGCGGTGTGTGTGCGAAGATGTTGATTCACACGGTTCTTAAATAGTTGTAGGTTATAATTCGGGAGAAACATATGTCATGGGAGTGAGTTCCACAATGACGCAGTGCGCCAGACAAAGAAGTCCTTGCAAAGCGACGTTCTAGGTGTCTCAAGTTGTACGACGAACGGGTGGGTCTTAGCTTCTGTCATGACTGTCTGACAGGTACTGCAGGGGGCGGGATAATGTTGGCCAAATCCTGGGAACAACTGCCGTGAAAATATCTATACAACAGGGAAATCTCGACCACATGTCTGCGGTCTTCCAGTCTAGCAGCTTTAGTGTTCTTAGGTGCGGCACCCCAGATGTATGAGCAATACTCTAGGCGCGGTCTTATTTGCGCTTTGTAGAGCAAGAGTAGCTGCTGAGTAGTATTTTGTTGGGAAATAGCGCACCAAGCTCTACGAGGCTGACTTTGCGATGTTAGCAACGTGGTAATGCCAGGACATATTGCTGTTGACCGAGACACCCAGTAGTACAATTGACGATAATGAAGGAATGGTCGATCCTGCTATAATGGGCACGCCGTTGGTTTTCTTGGTAAACGTGGCTGCTTGAGTTTTTGCAGCATTAAATTGGACCAAATTCCTGTCGCCCCTAGTTGGAACTTTCTCCAGATCTTGAATGCAATGACGGTTATTTCCAATATTTTAAACTGATCAGAAAGGTAAGGGAATACTTTTTCGTATTTACCTCTTTTAGGGTTGACATTGATTTACCAATTTTAGGGTCTGAAGCTCTTGTGATTAAAACTTTTTCCCCAGATTTTGGCAAGCTGTAATATCAACGGGAATAATAGCTGTAACTGCAAACTTGGATGTTATAGCAATGGTAAAAATATCTTTAAAACGAGGTATCACCAGACATTCTTTCTCATTAATTTTTTTCTGGGGGTAACTATCACCTGTAGTTAGGGGTTGAAGTTGAAGGGTTGAAAATGCAATAATCGACGGGTTCGAGCCTTTTTCCAGATTTTCATTTTAAATACTTAAAATTAACGTGCAAAGTTTTAGTTGGGCCAGCCTGTAGAATGAAACGGTGGCCATTTAAGATATGTAGAGAAGAATTTTTAAAATATAATTATATGTATTGTCAAAAACGGCACGCAATGAGTATTATTTCTTAGATTTCTAATCATTTTTAAAATCAGTGTTTTTAATTTTATTGTAATGTAACAAAAACCGCCACATTCAATTGTCGGAATCGGTATTTAAAGGGACACCAACAATAAGTTAATGCTGACCCTGACCTTTTGCCTTATTTCTGAGAAACATTCTGTCTCTACATGTTACCTCCCGCATTCATAAGACAATGAGCCAGACAAATGCCACTATATCTTTCTAACAAAAACCTCATAAGAAACCCTAACGCAACTCTATATAATAGCTAAAATATCGACCTATTAATTTATGGATGAATCTAATGTGATAGATACAACATTGATGAATGCGATATATAATTTGGTTTGGAAGAAGAAATGTTACAGATTTCGAGTATTTATATTAAACCCTTCATAAACAACGGCCCTGTACACACACAACCCCGAAATTGCAGCTATAATGGGCCATAATAATACATTTTATATACCTGTTTATATATTTCAATAGACCGAGAGTGATTATTTATTTATAATGAGCGTCGTGAACACCGCAGTGCGTCAATTTGATTCGCGCAACACCTTTTATTTATTCATCGCAGCCTTGGCGCGTTATACAAATTAGGGCCAGCTAAAATTTATGCGTCAAAATTAATTTTCAATGTTTATTGGATAACCTGTCGGCGAGAAAAATTAACTGCCCCGAAATCATTAAATCCATTTTTCATCGTTTGTGGTAACAAAAAAGGATGCTAAAAATTAGCATTTAGACATTTCTGGATTCGTATCTCCGCTTATTCGCATATTACCGATAAAAAAATCTTAGTAGCAGTACAAAAATAATTTTTAAAGGGAAAATTATTTTGAAGCTAGTGCGGGTGGAAATTTGAGAATTTTACACGTTTTTAGGCAATACTTCGGGCCAGTCGATCAAATTTTTCGTTTCCCAGTTATTACGACACAGGTGCGTTTTTTCAAAATTTTGTTTTTATACATGATAACTGTTGAGAAATTGAACAATTTTGATCACATTTTCTAGACTCGTAACTTTTGACGGTCTTGCGAAATCTATTCAAATTGGCGAATATTTTCTGGGCGCCTTTATTTTTGGGTCGTTCTAGCGTCGAAAAACACGAGGATTAAAAAAGCGGACACGACAGTTCGACAGAGAATTTCTAGGAGAAAAAATCTCTACATGTTGCTCTGCTTCCCAAATGTTGGGAAAATATAAAAACATCGACTTCAAAGTAAAAAAATTAAGGTTTTTATTTTTTCCCCGAAAAACATTTTCTTTTTAGTAAAGCCGATTACTTGACGAGAATCTACGCCAAAAACTGTATTAGAAGTCATTTTGGAAATGACGATGCCTTTTATATCAGTGAGGTTTTGCGCCATTTCGAATTTTGAAACACGTCACCACTTAACTTAATTTTTACTAGAAAACCGAATAACTTGCAGCAACAAAACTTTCATACGTTAAAAAGGCGGGATACGAGCAAAATATAAGAAAAAATCGCATCGATCCGTATGAAAATGCTGAATTGGTAATTTTTCTGATTTTCAGTTTGAAAAATCTGTTTTAAGTGTACAGGATTGCTCGAACTGGAGTCTATGTATGGGTATCTCGAAAACCGTAAGAGATATATATGGTGTCGATCGAATTAGGGCAAAATTGCCCATTTAGGTGCCTAACAATATGCCGTTTAGAACGTTTTAAAATTCCGAGTATTTCCGGAGATATCAGAAAATCCGAAATTTTGAAAATTCATTTTATTTTTTTCCTGGGTTTATTTAAAAACCTATTTTAAATTGAATTGCACTTTGGTGTGACAATAGTCACTTTTTCCGCTCTAGCTAATGGTGGTATCCAGTTAGTAAACGTGGTCTACAATTTTGCGGAAAACACTTGTCTGACAATAGGCTAATCATGAGTTAGAAATGTTGAAAAATCAAAGAATGCATCCCACTCATCGCAGTAGTAGCCACGCCTCCTGCTGCCATAATGTAGCCGTCTTTCAAATAGGGTTACTTGATTTTGCGAACCCGCTCGTTATTTGAAAACGCGATCTTTGTTAGATGGTCTGCGTTTTGATTTTTGAACTCTTCTAACTCATTACTAGATTATACAATATATTCCACACCTGTGTGATCATTCCCTCCTATAAGTAGGCCTACTGGCTAATATTAAAATATCAATGACGTCATCAAATGTGGTCAATTGCTTTTGCCATAAGAATAGCATTGAAGAGCCCAGTAAAAGTATTGATTATTTCATCGGGCATATACGTTTATTGTCACGCTGGACGACTGGAATTCCAATCCCCTACTCATCGTCTTCGATGTATTGTGTATCCATGGTTGCCAGATTGGGCGCTTTATTCCATCTGCTGACTGTAGTTTGCGACAAATTATTTTTCAAAGAAACGGTTACGATTTAAAAAAAAAATAATGCTGCAACCCGGAAAATATTTGGTTTGGTTTACCCTTACAAACCTGTTATCCGATAAGGGCAGTAGAATAGGGTCCAAAAATGCGCATTTTTAAGTTTTAAGATGACAAGCAATTGCCCATATAGCATATTTTATTTTTATTTAGTGAATTTTAGTGATGCGTAACGTAACTTGGTACCTTTAAATAACAGGTACTATCGAATATTAAACCACATATATTCAATACTTTTTATGTGGATATTGACTTGGATATGCTTATTGTTTTATTGAATATTGAACTACAATAAAACACTAATAATGTAACATCAAATATTTGAAATATATGGGAAAAAGAACAATGTAAACTTTCAAGCGAGGCTTACTAGCACAACCACAAACATATTAAAACACGAGAAAGCCCTAAAGCAAATAGAATAAAAATATTTAAATTCTAACATAAATTAGATGCAGTTTAATTTCGTAAAATTATATTCAATATAAATAAATATTTAAAATCCGGAAAGTAAATACCTATATAAAAACCGGAAACTGAACCATAACGAAATCAAAACCTTTAAGAAAATAAACGTTACTAACATAATAACCTAATTATTTTCTAGAAATATTTAGTTCCATTTGAAAACATAATTTTTTTAATTTGGTCTTAGAGTATGAGCTCTGCTCTGGAAAATATCCTCTCACCAGGTACGGATGTTGCTACAACAGAGATGTATATTTTGCAAGGCGAGATAGTCTTGGATAAATTAACAATTAGATAATTCCCTTTTTTTCATCAATGAAGCACATCTTCTTCGAGAATAGAGTTTCTAGCTCATCTTCTTACTTCTTCTTAAACTTTGAAATGCAATTGTGTTGATCAAATATCGTTCAACAAATGCTGTAAAAATTTAAGTCCAACTATATAGGTAGTTAAGTAGGTTTACATCACAAATAATGTATTAAACTAACTCTACCGAGCCAGCCGAGCCAAATCCTGATGGTCAGGACGAGGCAATTCTGCAAATTCGTAACAATATAAGTTTTTAAACATATACATTTAAAAGATTTATCGTTATTTTGTTTTCAATATATTTTATAGTTGAGATAAAGGATATGGTAATTATGTATACAAATATATTTGATGTGGCTGGGCAATTTGGGCGCTACTAAAACTTTTAGGAAAATGATAAACAAAAAAAACTTACTAAAATTAGAAAAAAAAGCGTTTTCCAATTTCTGCTTTCACAATAAATGTGATTTTGAGCGACAATTCGACAAATAAGCAACAAGGGTGGCGACACGAATTTAAAAATGTGGCAGCACCGCAAATGATTAGTTCAAGAATTTGACGACTGACGTTAATGTTTGGCGTTATTTTCTTGCATTTTTCTTAAATCGTGTGTGCTTTTGTGCGTGAAAATTGTAGCAAATATATCGTTGTATTTCTAGGTATACAATTTATAATGTTAAGCGTTTTTTTAAATACGTAAAACTATATGTTTCGGATTTCAATGCATGTTGCTTTCTTGCAATAAGAGTAGGAATTATTTTGTACCGCCAGCCGGTCGTTTGGTACAGCAAGTTTATGTTTTGTTCGTGTTAAATTGCATCGGTTTCCGCTAATTTTTGGGTACCTGATATTTAGTGTAATTATGCCGCAAAAAGTACTATAAGCACTCATTCCTATAAATATTTGAGTAATCATGCTTCTATTATTTTACCTCATCCACAAAAGACAGTAAAATCTATTTGTAACAGATTCTTAACAGATCCCCATATTGATGAAAGGCATTATTCTACCTTTTTGACACTGTTCATCTACTAAAATGTATTTTTAACAACTGGCTAACTAAACCTGAGCAAGCATTTTGCGATTTTGAGGAAAGCCAAAAAAATGTCCTTCGTTTGCGTATTTAGGAATCCTCCGCGTTACAAAACCTCAAGAAAATAACGCCACCTGATCGGCTAAATAAGCACGTGTGTTACACTAACCCCGCCCGACAATGTTGTTTACATTTTTTCACTTCACACATTATTTGTATTCATGCAATGCCCTCCGTTCGCTGCGAGGCGCAACCAACAAAAACTAACCCAAGGCATGCCAAAAAAAACTAACTAGTCCAAAAAACTAAAATAAAAAAATAAAAAGTTTTGCAAAGACCATATTATGGCCAGGCGTTCACATTCCAGCTTTTCTAGAAAAGTCTCATACAAGTGCGTGAAGTGGAAAAACCTAAACAACGTTGACGGGCGGGGTTGGACTTAGCCAATTAGGCGTTATTTAGCTGGGGTTCTGTAGCGAGGAGGCTTCCTAAATACCCGTTTCGCTTTCAGTGGTCAAAAAACTTTATTATAGAACGAGACAAAATCTTAAAACATAGGTATTTCGTTAGTTTAAAGGCTGTTTTTTCATCATCTATAGAAAGGCAAAATATTAAATTAGCTCTCAACATTTTGTTAGATATCTGGGCCCAAAACTGCATAATAAAATTCCATTTCAAATAAAAATGCTAAGACAAAAAATCGTTTCCGGTACAGCTTTAAAAAAATACTTTCTGGCACATACCCAAGTTTTCCTACAATTGTTTTAAAAAAAAATTTACATTTATGCTATATAGTATCTGGCCTAGTTTTGTGTTTTATTGTGCTTGTGCGATGTTGAAATACTATGGTGTGTGTCATTTCTCTTTTGTATTTTCATTAGATTATATGGTTTGGTTATGCTATTTTATTAGACTAGAATAAGCTCATTTTGCAATAATTATACTAGGCATATGTATGTAGGTACTAAATAGTCATAGAACGTAAAAAACACATACTTCTATTGAAAATATTAAAAGAAATTGATAAATTGAAAATATTTAATCCTTTTAGGCTCTGAAAGGTTTTGTTAGGATTTTTTCACCATTTCCCATCTATATAATATTGAGGGGTCCTTTGGATGGAGAAAACACACTAGCAAATTCGACATTACTATTATCTATTATGACACCTTTATACCTATAGTGACACTTTACCATATATCTATTTTGATAAACTAGATATTCAAAGGATTTTGATTTGAAATTTCATGATCCTTTAAACATATGTGTTTCCATTTATAGTAATCATTAGTTGTGTGAGGGATAATAAGCAAAAATTCGGTTCGATCATTTATAATGAGAACACTTTTGGTATGAACATATTTAACCAATTCAGCTATACTTATGTTTTTCCTATCTCAAAAATATTTGGGATTTCTTGGCATCATAATCTCATATAACTGGTGGCGATCCAGGACGAAGTTAAATAAATATGGAGGGTTTAAAATTACTACATGATAAGAAAAACATTTTTTATATATAATATGAAGTAAAATTTACATATTTTTATTATTACTAGAAATACTATATAAAACATAATGATGCCAATTTGCATTATTTGTAAAAAGTATTAATTAATTTCGCCTGATGTCTATTTGTCGCAAGTTGTCAGTACCAACAGTTATCGAGTATCAGAATGAAAAGACAATACCTTTCCCCATTAAAATCTCAAAACAATATTCTATATTTTCACTAGATCTTACACATTCAAAATGTCTAGAATTTCTCTTAGGACGATATGTTCTAAAAATTAGAATGTCACCATTGCGCTTTATTTGAGTGCATTAAAGGCGTTTAGGAAACATTGAAATATAGTATTATACTCGGTATTATAGTCATTTAAGTTAAATTTCTTTAGACGCGTTCAGCACACACTGAGCCGTCATGTAACGCTTATTCGGGTATTTTTTACGTTAATCATATTTTTCTCAAAAACGGATGCGAGTGGAAATTTGGTATTGGCACATTTTTAGGCAACCGACGCGACGATCATTTCTTTTGGTTATCCGATTATCCTTTCCCAAGTTATTACGTCACGCATGTGTATTTTTTGGGCGTGTATATTTCTGAGAAAGGGGTCATTTCGGGTCGTTCTGCCGCCGAAAAAGTAGCGGGGATCACATTTTGCTAGGGAATTTCTAGGAGAAAAATTGTCTAAATGCGTCTCTATTTCCAAAATGTCGGGAAAACGCACTTTTGAGCGAAAATCGATTAAGATTTTACCAAATTACTTGACGAGAATCGACACCAAAAATTGTAATTAGATGACACTTTGGAAATGATGATACCTTTTATACAGGGTGAGCTAGTTGAATTTAAACTTTTCTCCATATGAGTCCATTATCTTATTTTTATTTTTAGCCTGAAACAATGAAATGTTTTCTCATTATTTTAATTTATATAAGTTGAGATTTATATCTCAACTTATTTTATAAGAAATTGTAAATAAATAAAAATTTCCGTCTACTTTCCCAATAAAATGCATTTTTATTATTTTTTTAATAACATTCTAAATATTTTGGAAGAATAATTATTTGCTGCCCAATTAATTTAATTATATAACAGAATTTAACTAAAATGTATTTCAATAATTATTTTAATATTATACAAGAAATTTATATTATATTAAACGAATATTTTGTATTGTTAGAGACATAGAGACATATTATATAAAATAATTATTTGTACATACTTAAATATATATTTTATATATAAATAATGAAATAAATACTTATTGTAAGAAATATATTATAGCTAATATATGTATAATGATTAATTATTCATTATTCTTATTAATATATATTATTTATATATCCACTATAACGCTATATTATATAATTAGAATTAAAAAAAAATTACTTCGTCTTTTTATGATATCAAAAAAGCTTTAAATATTTAAATCTTTTAGTGTTTTCATAGAAAATAGAATATTTATATGTACGGGTATCTCAAAGTAAAGCTCGACATAGGTATATTTATTAAAAATATGAATTACATAGCGGAAATATGTTAGCGATAGTAGTTAATAGGTTTTTAATATATTTATAATATCTATATAAATCTATAAATCTTTAATTACTAGACATTAAACATTTATAAAAATATAGAAATTTAAGTGAAAATAAAATTTATCAACTGATTTTTAGTGAAAATTAAGGTTTTAATGTCAATTTTTTACAAAGTTGATAAAATTGAAAATATAAAAATCGTAATTTCTATTTTCGTATTTATAATTTTTATTGTAAATAAGATTTGACACCACAGACTTTTTTATGACTGAAAAACCGAATAACTTGGAGCAACCAAACTTCCGTACCTACATTAGAAAGTAGTTAATATAGCAAAAATAGGATCGATCCGATTGAATATGCCGAACTGGTGATTTTTTGATTTTCAGTTTGAAAAATCTTCAATAATCGTACGTCCCAGCTAACTCATAGCTATTTTCAACAAAAACAATCCCACATTCGTACACCTCGATATCGCTGCTATAAAAAAGTTCTACAATATTTTTCCGTACGAGATCGGAAAAGACGAAAAAATCGGTGTTAAAGGGAAACGTACAGAAAAACATAAAAAAAAACTATCAAATTTTCGGTGCTTCGACATTTTTACGAATCTAAGTAGACAGCGTTGTATTTGAGGCATAATGAGCCAGCTATTTTAAGGAATCCGTCTTCTAATATTTTGGCACGACGTTAAAGTTAAAATAAAATGCAGATTTATACACGTAATGCATGAAGTCTGCTTAAAACGGTTTGAAGCCGGAAAAATAGGTCAGCAACGTGCCCTGTATCTGTATCAAATATTTGACATTTTTCACTGAATGACGTCAGCGTCGGCGCCATATCGCTGTGTCTCAGCGCAAAGTTTATTTGCAGCATTGCTTCCAGTTTTTTTATATACCTGTAGATAAGCTCTAGGTAATACACTTATAATTTTAACAGAACTATATGATTATCAAGGTATGATATTATTCAGCAACAGTTCACAATATTTGAAATGTGAAAATTGCATGCTAAAATGTATACCTTTTTGACCACATTGAGTATCGCTTCTACAAATGTACCTATCAGGTTATACGAGAAACTACCTGCTAATACCTTAGGCTCCATAAGAATATGCGACAGGGTCCAAAACAATCATGCATGTCGTGATATAATGAACAACATTTTTTAACTTTTCGTTGCAACGAACTTTACGTATGATTAGGGTTGCAATCCGTCCCGGTATATCGGGACTGTCCCCGTTATTGAGCTTCGTCCCGATTTGCCTGGCAAAAGTCACGATTGATGAGTTATCTCTAACTCAAATACTAATAAAGTATATATAAGATATGCTGGTATATCCTAGAATAGCTAAATATTAAATCTACTAATTTTACCGTTTTCGTATTTATCTGTGATCCAATATATCCCTATTTTCTAATACTTGCGTCGATTTCAGCTAACTTACAATAGATGTCGGGGAGTTAAATCTCCGCGATTGCGAGTATGTATTTGCCATTCCGGCACATAATTCGAATTGTGAAATAATTTTTTCGCTGATAAATTTCCAATGACCTGACGAAAGAAATCGATTGTTATCCGACTCCGTTGAAGCTATTTTACAATGTCAATTTCGAGGTCAATTTAATTTTAAAATGTCTTGTACTTAATTCTATAAATTATGTTAAAGCAAAAAAGGAAAATGTGCAAGAAATTAAATCTTCGGAGAAGTACTTAACCTTAACTACATACTCCCAAAACTACCTTCTAAATATGTATGTTTTATAAAAAAAATATATTAAAATTAACTTGGTGTTGTATTTTTTCTTAATCGTACTGTTTTATGTTCTTTTTGTTTTAAGTATGCATACGCACTAAAAATATATAATTTTGTATATTATAATATATAATTTTGAAAACCGAAAATAGGCGCCCAAAAACCACAAAAAATTTTCGCCCACGCAGACCTACGATAATGGTTATTTTGTATTTCTTTTTTTTTCTTTACGACTAATATTTACTTCGTGGCGTCCCGACGCTGACCTGCACTTTTATGGCAACCCTAAACATATCGTTTGTATCGAGGTTTGTACAAAGATCTCGCAAAATATTCTGAAAAACTGACACTTACGCAAGGTGTAACATCGTTTCTGCACATTGTAATGTTGACATTTCAACCCAGAGCACATCACCATATTTAACTAACAAACTAAACAAAAGCTGGTACAAAACACTGTTGCAGTAACCTTAAATAAAACCCTTCTCGAGGTTGTTGTCAAGACTACCTGAAGTCGGATAATCGACTAACAAAAATTACGAGACACTTGACTCCGCCGGTCGCCAGGGCCCGAACTAGTTCTTTAAAGACAGATTTATTTCCTTTGAGATACATCGAGTAACTTATAGATAGGCCTTATGCAGATAGTGATGAAAGTACAAGGATAGAAACGATATTTATGTCTCTGGATAAAACGCTCGGCTTTAGAGCAAGCTTTTCGATAAAATATCCTTTTTGTTTGGTAAATCACAAGTGGACGAGTAAAATAAAACAGACCTTAGCCAATGACGCATCAAGAATATGTCTTATATGAACTAAGATATTGTATACGATATAAAAACCTGTTCTGCATGAACAGCCACAGCAACTCCGATAATACTTGTCACGAAAAGTTTTTCAATTAATTACTGATATGTTGACGTAAAATAAAAATCATAATTAAATAGTTTCCACTACATGTCTAGTCCGCCTAACCCGAAGTTAAAAAGCCAACCCTCAGATCGACCCAACTTCATAATAAATAAGAAGTGAAGTGGTGCCTTTTGAAAGAAATATGTGTAAGATAACACCTAATAATGGGAGCGCATTAAAATATTTTCGGGTCTTAAGATTATAAGCCCTGGGGCTGTTAAGTTTCGAAGTTTTTATGACATTACAAATTTGAGGAATTTTAAAATGTCTAAATTAGTAACATCCGGTGGTTTACTTTATGTTTTGGGGGTATTTTTAAATTCTCTTTCATAGTTATAAGTCAAATAAGAACGGAAACGGAAAGTATTAATGGCATTATATGAGCAAAGCAAATATTAGGTAGGTATATTGTTTTATCACGAGTAGAATTTGTACTTTTTGTAAATGGACTTACTGACTGACATTGCAAACTTGGATGTTTAAAGTAAAATTTTACCTCAAAACTTCCCATAAAATCGGTAAAAAGCGCCCGCGCCGCTTGAAAAATTAATACACTGTGACCTGTACAGATCTATTGTGTCCCCTCCATGATGCTTCCGTTGATGTGATTCTCAATCAGAGCACCTCATCCAGCTTCAATGATTTGATAAAAGTAAGTAGTCTGGATAGTTGTATGGATGAAAGTTCCTACTATTCGACGATGCATGCACCCGAAGCAGGTCATTCGCCTGTTCACGACCGCCTCGCATTACGTGAGAAGGTGTTTCCTCCCCCTCTTCACAGAACCGGCAACTGTCCTCGTTTCCAATTTTTATTCTCTCCAAGTGCCTTCTTACCGGCAGTGGCCTGTCAGAAAGCCGGTGAGGATGCGGAGGTTGTTCTTACTCAGTGTTATAAGGTGCTTTGATCTTCCGGGGTAGGGGGGCCCTAGAAACATCTTTGATTGCCATAACCCTGGAATGCGATCCCATCCATAGACTGATCCATTTGGTTCGCTCTTCTTTCCTGAATTCTTCCTTGTAGGTGTGCGTCCCTATGCCACAGAAAGATTCCGGTCCTAAAAGCGGAGTTTGTGCTCCTACTTTTGCCAATTGGTCTGCTTTTTCGTTGTCTTCTATCCCAGCGTGTCCTGGTATCCATCCCAGGCATTCCCATACCATTCTGGAGTTGATTGTTGTTGAGATCAGCGTTTCGATGGCTGCTTGACTGTCTGAGGAAGTGGCAATCCCTTTCTTCCTATAGTTTCTGTCGAGGTTGAACTGCGCACATCTTTCTATGGCGTTAATTTCCGCCTGGAATATGCCCGGGTGTTTTCCCATTGCATCGGAGAATTTGGTTCCTGGCCCAAATATTCCGGCTCCGGTCCCCTGTTCAGTTCTTGTCCCGTCTGTATACCATTTTATGGCACTTTGCTGCGATGTGAGAATGCAAGTGGTGTTCTTTCTCCACTCTTCTCTACTTGTTATCACGACAGGAAATATTTTTCAAAATTGTATTTTTTGACTATATCATCCCTAGAGAGCCCAAGAAGTGGTATATGCTTTGTCAGGGTCGTCAACTTGCTCTTTCTAAGCCACTCCCCTTCGTCCGCTCCCTCTCTTGTGATGCTAGTCATTGCTTGCTCCCTCTCCAACAATGTCTAGAGGTGCGAGGCCCACAATTGCCTCGATTGCTGCTGTTGGACAAGTTTTCATTGCGCCTGATGCATATGCACGTCAGGCGTTGTACCTGTGTTTATTCCATTTGGGTTTGCAGTCCAGCGTTATGCCTAGATATATGACTTCCGATGCCGGTATAATGTTGGTTCCGTGTATTCGAATAACTTTAATTCTAGGGAGTTCTAGATTCCTAGAGAACGATACTATGGTTGTTTTCGATGGGATTATTTCCAGTCCCAGTGTTTGGCACCATTCTACCGTTGCTTTGAGTCCAGCTTCAATGAGTTCACATAGTGTACCCTCAAACTTTCCTCTTGCTGTGATGACAATATCATCGGCATACACAACACAATGTAGGCCGAGGTTTGTCAGTATTTTCAGTAGTTCGTCCACCACTAGACTCCACATTAGTGGTGAGCATACTCCGCCCTGTGGCGTTCCTCGAGTGATGCTCACTTCAATATTATGATTGCCTACTCAAGTTTCTGCTGTCCTCGTAGTAAGCATCCACACATCCATCGAGATATGGTGTAGTTCACTCCCCTTCTCGTTAGTGTCCTCTTTACAGGCTCCCGCTTTGTCTAGGAAGGCGCAGAGCGCGATTTCTCTCATTTAGTTTCTTGTATCATATTGGTCATTTGGACCAGTGCGGTCTCTGTGGACCTACCCGTTCTGAATGCATACTGGCTTGCATTCAACGGCCGCGTTTCTAAGGCAGTGGATCTGATATAATTGTCTACTGCCTTCTCCATCGTCTTGAGTAAGAATGACATGATGAGGCTGATTGGTCTGAAGGATTTGGGGTTTGTCCCATCCTTATTTCCTATCTTCAGGATGAAGATGACTTTCGCCCTTCCATGTTTTTGGTATGTATCCCATGGCCCACTGCTTCTGGTGATATCTACAAGGTGTGGCAAAATTTACCTTTTTTCCCTTTGTAAGTGGGCTGGGAAGATTTCACCCACTGGCGATCTGAGTGGTTCAAATGTATTCAATCCCCATTCGAGTCGCCCAGCAGTGAGTACCGTTTTTGCTATTACCGAGTAATCTCTAGTGGGTCGCCTTGGACTAGCTTCTTCACTTAGGTTTCGTGGTTAACTACCTGGGAAGTGTTGGCTCAGGAGGAGGAGCGCTCTCCCTTTATCTCCTTCCGTGTAGGTGCCATCCTGCTTTTTTAGGGCCATTGTCGAGCTTGCTCCCTCTTTTGCCATGGTCTTGTGTACTCTCGTCGCAACTGGAGTAGAGGCGATGTTTTCACAGAAGGCTCTAAAGTTGTTCCTTTTGGTCTTTCTGATCTCCTTGTTGCAGTTTGTGAGAGTCTCTGTGTAGTCCTGCCACTCTCCGAATTATTTTGCTCTGTTGCATAGACAACGAGCCCGGGTTCGGAGGCGTGTCAGGTTATCCTTCCACCATGGGGCCCCGTTTAAGCGTCTTTTTGTGTCAGCTGGACAGCTGAAGTCAAATACCTCCATTACTGCCTTGTTGATGCTATCTACTTTATTTTCCGGTTCTAGGTGATGCCCTATTCTGCCCGGATTGATATCTTGAGGCGTTGTCCATTGGTGGTGTTTGCTTAATGACGATGTTTAATGTAAAATTTTACCTCAAAATCTCCAGTAAAATCGGCAGAAAGAGCTGCTAATCGCTTGAAAAATGTCAAAATTTTCCGATCCTAGCGCATTTTTTTGTCTTGAAATCTTTTTATATGAGATTTTCAGCAAAAATATCTACTTACTTACCACAAAACTATACGAATCGATATACTGATGTTCAATGGAAAATTTTACCTGAAAATCTCCCATAAAATCGGCAGAAACCGCTGCTTATCGCTTGAAAAATATCCAATCTCTCCGATTCTCGCGCATTTTCATCAAATTGTTATAAATCAGATTTCAGGCAGAAAATCTCCATGCTTATCACAACAACTATAGACATCGATATACTAAAATTAAAATTTTACCTCGAAATCTGCCATAGACTCCACGAGAAACTGCCTCTAATCACCAAAAAGGGTCCACATTTTCAGCTTCAAATCGTTTCCAATGAGATTTCAGGCAATTATATGTATACATCTACATATTTTAACCTAAACGTCCTGTAAAATATTGGAATATATTATATTCTTTCAAATTTCCTATATAATGCATCGAAAGCGAAGTAAGTAGTTTCGTTTTCTGACTCGTAAAATTGCCGAAATAATGAAAATTTTGGAAATTTCTTGCGATTTTCTGCATGTTTTTATTTAACCTCCATTATGGAACATTTTTATAATAGATATCTCGAGTTTTACGAATTTGCGATCGATTTCTTGAAAATAGCTATGCATTGACTGGCAAAGCAGATGTTCAAATTGAAAATAAAAAAAAATCACCAATTCGGCATTTGCAATCGAATCGATGCAATTTTTTAAGAAAGTTTGATTGCTCCAGGTTATTCGATTTTCCGGTAATAACATATTAAATGGTGACGTCCGTCGCGTCGTGTCAAAGGTGACATGGTGAAAGATATAAGTTCCTTAGTCCACTATGTACAAAAAACATCATTATTTTCAAAGTGTCTTCTAATAAAGTTTTTGGCGTAAATTCTTGTCAAGTATTTGGATTTCTAAAAAAATTACTTGTCGAGAAAAAAAAAATTTTGACATAGAAATCGATGTTTTCACATTTTCCCTCAAAAGTTAATTTTCTCGACATTTTCGAAGCAGGGTAGCATTTAGAGAGTTTTTCCTTATTAAACTGTCGTCTCAGCTTTTCCATCCTCGATACTTTTTCGGTGCTAGAACGACCCAAAGTGAATGAAACCTGTATCAAAAATATACACACCCAAAGAAAAATGAGTGAAAACCGAAAATCGAATAGCCAAAAATAATTGACCGTGGTCGGTCCTCAAGTGTTGCCTAAAAACGTGCCAGCTATCACATTTCCAGCCTCAACCGTTTTCAGGAAAAATTAAGTTGATGCCAACTTCACACGTGAGGGCTCAGTTTCATTCTCTACCCAAAGAAAAAGTGTGCTGAACGCTTCTAAAGAAGTTTCCTCTTAAAAATATGTTATTTTCTAAGGAACATTTTTCAAACGGCAACCTGAACAGTACTTAAAGATAAGCCATGCGGTTGATGCATACATCTATCTAACAGCTGACAATTTCAGCAGCACATTTAGATGTCTTTCTTTTTTTGGTAGTTTGAACCAATGCTAAGGTGATCAAATAACCGTGGCGGTCACAAAATCCGACCAGGTTTAAACTCGCTTAAAGTTTTCCTAGGACATCTAAAAAACCACTATATCTTGTATCTGTATTAAAGAACTATTAAAAATTTAAAATTATTAGAGATAGCTTAATAGGACATATTGTATAGGCGGAGTGATTATTTATTTACCATTCAAAAACGGGGCGCGTTTTAAATATTAAATAAAAATCGACAATAACACAAAATTGTACGAAACAAACTTTACTGGTTTTGTTGCGAATAACATATTAAAGAAGAAACTGAGTTTATCGGTTTAATAATATTATACATAATGTATGTGACATAAATGAAGAAGAAAAGAAAAGCAAATATAAAAGATCAATATTTAAATTGGTTTCAGGTCACAGTTTTTTCGTAACTGAGCCACTAAATATCTGAAACTGTGTGAAAAAAATTGCGTCATCCGTTTTAAAATTAAATTTTGTTTTAATGGTATACAAT
This sequence comes from Pissodes strobi, assembly GCA_016904865.1. Lineage (NCBI taxonomy): Eukaryota > Metazoa > Arthropoda > Insecta > Coleoptera > Curculionidae > Pissodes > Pissodes strobi. The sequence continues at coordinate 200,006 of MU182240.1, forward strand.
AAATAGTATACCTATTTTGTAAAAATAATTTGCCTCATAAAAAGATCGATTTATTATGACTAAAATTTTTAGTTCAATTTAAACGGAAGCCACTCAATAAAGATGTTGTTGGACGTAGTCAGTTTAAAGGGAACTATTGGGAATTTTGAAATTTGAGATTGTGTTTATCGAGGTGCAAAAATAATTTGTGTATTTACACAGATTTGGAATTCCTTGGAAATATTAGTAAATAACTGAATGTTTTGGAAATCACTCAATTTTAGCTCTATCAGAAACAAAAGTGAAGCCAAGCACTGCGCATGTTCACTTGAATATGCCCGGATATAACCTTTACTCCCAATTTCGGCATAACTCTGGATTAGCTATTTTTATACAAGACGATTTATGTTGTCAACGAGAAGAAACATATGAACTTAAGGACTTCGATGTCATGTGGTTCAAATTAAGCACAGATCGAGCAACTAAATTCATTTGTTGCTTGTATAGACCACACAGCGAACACCAATATAAACGGCCTTTCTCGAATCATGGCAATCAAATTGATTTTCTGCAGATCAACTATCCAACGGCAGAAATTGTCATAGTAGGAGACTTCAACGTACATAACATCGACTGGTTGAAACACTCTAACAAAAACGACGATGAAGGACGAGAAGTTGAGACTTTTGCTATAAGTCACGGACTTACTCAGCTGGTTGACAAGCCTGCCAGGATCCCTGAGCGTTAAACAGACTTTGCTAGCCTCCTGAATCTAATCTTAACAACTAATTCTGACCTCTACACCATAACTGTCCAACCTCCGCTGGGCTCATCAGACCACAATCTTATCTCCGTAACCTGTGAACTTGCTATCAAAATACAGGAGCCACAGGTACCCCGAAAGATGTGGGACTACAAATCTACAAAGTGGCGTGATTTTCGCGAGTTTTAACTTTCTTTCCCTTGGAAAGATGCACGCTTCAGGAATCAAAACACCTCTGAATCTGCTGATGAGATAACTCAATTTATCCTAGCTGGTATGGAAGCTCTCATCCCCTCTTCTATGAATCGTATCTCAAACAGTAAACCATGGTTGGAAAAAAACTGCGGTCAATGCTAAAAATGCTGCCTACCGCAAATGGCGCCGAGATCCAACAGCTGAAAATCGAGTGTGAAGTCCTCAATGCCAGGTTTGGTATTTCGTCAAAGCGAAGTGATACAAAACAAAAGCCTAGGCATTAACATGGCCACAGAGCCGGGTGGCGTTCCCGCAATAGTGCCTAAGAAATGTGCTGCTGAATTAACAGCTCCCTATCATACAGAACTGAATGCTTTCCTTCTAGCTGGAAATGCGCTCATGTGCAACCAATTCCGAAGAAACGTAAAAAAACCACGTTAAATAACTACCGTCCGTTTGGCTTAGTTCCCATCATGTCCAAATTCATGGAGACACTGATCAACGAACAGCTCTTAAAATCTATCAAATCGGCAGGCTCATAAGCGATCGCCAGTATGGCTTCCGCAGGCGCAGATTAACGAGAGACCTCATGACTTACGTGACCTACCTGTGGACCAAAGCCATCGAGAGTTACGGCGAATCTCGTGGAGTGGCTCTCGACATATCCAAAGCATTTGATGTGGTATGGTGGATTGCTAAGCAAATTGACAGCATACTGACTACCACCAGCACTGCTTCTATGGCTTTCCAATTTCTTAAGAGATAGAAGCTTCCGAGTTGGTATTGATGGACATTTCTCGAGAGAATTTAAAATCAATGCCGGAGTTCTTCGATGGTGTATATTATCTCCCATATCTCTTAGACAGGACACAATTCTATTTACAGCTTTGCAGACGACAGCACTCTTATATCATTATTCCTGTCGCGGACGAGAAAATCCGATTGCTTCCATCAATGAGGATATGAACGCCATCGTGGAATCGGGTGATGAAAACAATGTCCAGTTTAATGCAGGAAAAACTCATGCAGCTGTCTCCTCAAAAAAAAGCAAATACAGCAGGACCTGACTTATCAATGACAGGACAAACACTAACTCTAGCCTCATCCATAAGCTTGCTGGGCATTAACGTAAAAAACAACACGTTTTGGCGTAATCACGTCGCCAAAATCGCCAAGGCAGCCGCACAAAAGCTAGGAGCACTCTATAGAGCAAAAAAGTTGTATACACCTTACCAGCTCATACTGGTCTATAAGGCCCAGATAAGACCATCTCTGGAATACTGCTCCTATGTGTGGAGCTAGGCACCCAAACACTTGCTCAAGCTATTAGACTCCATACAGAGGAGAGCAGTCCGTCTTGTGGATGACCCAGAGTAAACTATACCCAAAGTTACAAATGTTATAAAAAAGTCCATTCCTTTTTCCAGTTATCAGTAATTAATTGTGTCACTCAGTAAATAACACTAAGCCAACGATACTATTTGTATGAAAGTAACAACGAATACGCAGCAATTTTAGTAATGAGTATTTAGTTCTGCGCAGTCCAAACACTGTTCCGAGCAACTACGGATATTTGGCAGTTTGGCTTCGACGAAGACATAGCAAACTGTCTCATTTCAATTATTAATGTGGACCTACCTTACTCTATACTGAAGTGATTTTATTGGACCATCCATTACTTACCTGAAAATAATTAAAAATTATAAATAACAAAAACGTGTTATGATTATATGATTGGAGATTTCGAAAATGTATTATTCATTTCGAAGGGGTGGAATAAGTCCCTAAACTAAATACTTGCGATCTCGTGGAAAATTGTGATAACGTAAAACACGGTTTAAAATGTTTAAATTTGCATTTGGTTTGAATTGTAAATCATGGTAATTATCAAGTCTTTTAAAACGTACTTAAGGAATCTGTTTATAAATTATTAATCCAAATCATAGCGTGGGCAATGTAAATACTTTTAAATTAATATTTATTGACACCGTTTTATATATAATGGTAGCATAGCCGAGGATATTTTTTTTATCTAAGATGCAAAAGTATAGCAACAAACACATCTTTACTGCATCAATTTATATTTATTTGGTTGGCTTGGATGCTATTTTTACGAAGCACTTTAAATACCTACTTTATATCCCTATTACTTTTGAGGCATCGAAAAACTTTTGGATATTTTTTTTTTTTTTTATGGCAGTGGCACACACACTAAAGGTAGATCCTATGGCGCTCGACGAGCGGTGTGTGTGCGAAGATGTTGATTGACACGGTTCTTGAATATTTGTAGGTTGTAATTAGTGGGAAACAGATGTCCTGGAAGTGAGTTCCACAGTGACGCAGTGCGCCAGACAAAGGAGTTCTGGTAAAGCGATGTTCTAGGTGTTTCTAGTTGTACGACGAACTGGTGCGCTCCTGCCGTCTGTCGGGACTGCCTGACAGGAGTTGCCAGGGGCGGGATTATGCGGGCCAAATCCTGGGAACATCTGCCGTGAAAGTATCTGTAAAACAGAGACATCTCGGCCACAAGTCTGCGATGTTCCAGACTATCCAGATTCCGGGTCAACTCCGGATCGCCGACGAGACGCACAGCCCTCTTCTGAATGGAATCCAGCAGCTTTAGGGTATGCTTTGGTGCGGCACCCCAGATATGTGAGCAATATTCTAAGCACGGTCTTATTTGCGCTTTGTACAGCAAGAGCAACTGCTGCGGTGTATAGAGTTTTTTGTTGCGAAATAGCGCACCAAGCTTCTGGGAGGCTGATTTTGCGATGTTAGCAACATGGTCATGCCATGACATATTGCTGTTGACCGAGACACCCAGCAGCCCGATTGACGAGGATGAAGGAATGGTCGATCCTGCCATAATGATGTCAGGGCCCGCTGTATTGGCCCTCTTAGTAAACGTTGCTGCTTGGGTCTTTGCTGCATTGAACTGGACCAAATTTCGGTCGCCCCAAGTTTGAACTTTCTCCAGGTCTTGATTAATTGCTGTAATCTGCTCCTGTCTGCGGTGATGAGTCTCAGTCGCTGGTAAGGGTTTTTCTGATCTAAAGTGGGAGACAAGGGTACTGTCATCTGCAAAACTGTAAACAGGATTATTCGTTTCGATCAGCAGGTCATTAATATAGATGAGGAACAGAGTTGGTGAAAGTATTGCGCCCTGAGGCACGCCCGCGTTGATGGTGAATGTGTCCGAGATGTGTCCATCGACTGCAACATGTAGGGATCGGTTCTTAAGGAAACTGGCCAGCCAGCTGCAGAGAGAGGCGGGCAGTCCCAAGGACGGCAGTTTGTTGAGCAGTCCGTCATGCCAAACTCTGTCGAATGCCTTTGAAATATCCAACGCAATCGCTCGAGACTCTCCGTAGTTTTCATAAAATATAATTGATGCAACACAGACTGCAATATCAAAACATCTCAAAAATGTAATTATTTTATCTGAGTCATTAAGTGCCATCGCTTAAATTAGTGCTAATTTGCATAAAACCAACTCTGATTATTGGACATTAAGGACAAAAAAAATAATTTTCAATTGAAATCAGAATGGACATGATTTGAGGTTGGCCTGGACTTCTGGTCACTCCGGAATTCCTGGAATAAGAGAGCAGATATCTTGCCAATATCGGAAGAATCTTAAATGTATCAAAAAATACACATTAATCATAAAGAACTATTTAATAATATCAAAAACAAATCTTTTGCTCGTTTTACCAGAGAATTGAAACTTAAAGTAAATATCAAAAAACCGTTATATTCCAAAGTGTAAAATGAATTTCTGAGAAAAAGATGGTTTGACAATTTTCCATATAGAAATAGGAGACTATTACTAAATATTATTAGAATGCGTACAGGTCACTGCCTAACGAGAGAAATGTTATATGAAATGAAAAGAAAGGATGACCCAAATTGTAAATGTGGATCAGTGGCAGATCTCAATCATATCATTTTTGAGTGTCCCATCAATGCAATACCAGGTTTTTATTTGTATACAAAGTTTTGTAGTATGAAGCTCAATGCCCCTATAACGATTTATACGGTCTTAACCTCTCCGAAAGCAGAAATCCTTGATCTTATTAATACATTTTTAAATCACAATAAAATTAAATTATAATGCTCGACTTCACCCTCTTTTCATACATTACTTGCCTTATATTTTTCCTTTCATTGCAGTTGTTTGTCTGATATATATGTTTCCTAGATCATCTGTTGTGTTGTCTACTAACATCCTTCATTCTACACAGGCTATTATATTAGCAAGAGGCTAAGATTACTATGATCAGGGGACATGGTTTAAACCAGACGGATCGTGGTCGCTAAGAAATCGAGCTGGCAATTGCCTTGCAGCAAAGCCATCAAGAAGAACAGAAAGAAAGAAAAAAGTTGATGAGTTTATTATATCAGCGGATTAGAGTTAGGAAAACACAATTTTGATGCGAATATATCTAATCTCTGTAATCTTCTTCTTCTTTTGTTTCTCCACCCTAACTTTTTATTTTTTGTCCACTTCTGGACGTAAGTTTCTTCCATCTCTTTCCACTCTCCGATGTTTTTTGCTGTCCTCATGTACTGCATACCAGTTATGGTTCGTATGCCATCCACCCATCTTTTGGGACGTAGTTCCACACTTTTTTCTTTGCTGTTAGTTTTTACGTACATCTGTCTTCAGCTTGTCTGGCCACATGCTCCGTCCAACGCCACTTCATATGATGTCTCTTCTAACCTTTGTTTTCCTCCTGATCTCATCATTTCATATTCTATCTCCCAGTGGGATACCGAGCATAGTTCGTTCCACTGATTTTTGCGTCGGTCTAAGTTTGTTAGCATTTCAGAAATATGGTTTCCATTCCATAGGACACAAGCCATAGGAACCAAGCTGCTCATCAACGTACGATTCAATTGCGAACACCTGGGACGTCGCTGTTGCGGGACTCCTATGTCTGGAGGACTGCCTCGCTCTGGAATGGACTTCCGAGTGGCGTCTTTCTCGAAAAGTCCAACGTCCACCGTCTTCTCCGCACACGCACCGGTCGTTGAATGGTATAAGATGTTCCTTTGTTTCTGTGCCGAACATATAAAAAAATTCTTTCGAAACTATTTGGAACCACAAAAATTTCTTGAAAAGTATTATTTCTGGAATTCTTGTATACCAATTGCCTTTCAAAGTCTATAATTATTACTACTCATCTCCTGATGATGCTGACCTGGCTAGCGAAACGCGCGTCGAGTGTGTAAATTGTGTTTCGATATTGAGGATAAAACTGTACTGTAGTTACTATATACTATATTTAAATTTTTAATAACTTAAATGCTCAATGAAGACAAATTAGTATAATTCGTGCACCCGAGCGAACGAATAATAATTGTTCTATATTTAAATATCGAAAAAAGCTTAAAAAGACAGATTTATATAGGTACCAAAAATTTTCTTCTTGCATTCATTTATAATTTATGCATATTAATTCACAACTCAAATCAGCAATATCGACATCTATTGCAACACTGCAACTACAATAAATCGATTGCGACCTATATATATTTTTTTCAAGTTCAGCGATACTTATTATAAAATTCTCCTTTCGAGCTGATTGGAATTCAAATTAATATAAAATCTAAAATGTCAAAAACACAATAGCATTTCATCAAAATGTACGTACAACGTACGAATTTTAATTAATAAGAAATAATAAATTTTCTTGTAATTAGAATATTGAAAGCAAAACGATTTTAGGAAAACCACAATGGATTTGTTTACATCGTCGAGGACGAAATATATATAATCAAAATGACGAATTTGGTCTTTCTTACCAACTTGGGTCTCGGGGGCTTATATTATGATGGAAAACTTTTCCAACAAGTTTACGTTTGAGATGCCACAAAAGAGACCTTAAAAAACATAAAAATGTAGCCCGAAAAGTTGAAAACGCAAGTAAAATGTTTTATAAATCGTTTTCATGTGAGCTTTGGTTAAACCTTCTATTCAATTTTTTTCAATTTAGAGCAATTATACAACCCATTTTTATTTTACACTTTTAGGATATTTATGTCCACTCTATTTAAATATATTTAATTTTTAAGTCCTTTTTGCATTTTGTTACGTAAAATCTTAATTTTGACAGTACGAATAATATTTTTCTTTATGCGCCAAAAATGAGATTTTTTGAGAAATCGGTAAGAAAGTTTCCAATTTCATCCATTAGTGCTGTGGTAGTACCTATTCAATGGTTTTTATTTACTCTTTTATTACTTTAGTATTTTTTCCAAGCTCTTGGAACTGTATTAAACACTTTAATATTCAAGCTATCATATTACTCTTACGGGTTTTATAAAGGATAATTTTAGGGTTACTTTCTATTTTTATTTGATTCAAAATAAAAGTTTACTGGTTTCAAGACGATTTTTGTTACTTGAAGTAAACGACCAAAATACTTTTCTTATTATAAAAAAAGTATTGCTCGTTTGATAAATGAAGGGAGATCACATTCCTTCAAAATCCTCCGAATTTCCTTTAGACATCATTGGAAATCACTCGAATTCCCTTTAAATAAATGATTGGATTTCTTTGGAAACCTGTAGTTATAGTACGGGAGGCCACGACCAAGATTTTTCGACAATCGCTATCCGCAAACTTCTTTGTGGCTTTGTTAATTATATTATTTTGATGCTAAAACTGGTATTTTCAGACATTTTGCGTGGTGCTTATGCCTTTAATTAATTTTTAAAGTTGTTATCAATTCGGACCCTAAAAACTCATAGCAAACTGTCTGCTTTTCGATATGCTGTTAAATAATAGTGTAAATAATATGTTTTTTTGGATATCAGAAAAAAATAGTGGTGCATGTACATAGAGTAATTTAAAAAAGAAATAAAAATGACTAACGAAAAAAAACTTTTTGCTGTCTGTCTGAAAACTATCTTCTTTCGTTAATTGTGGCGAGTTGATACTTAAAAAATCATTTTCAGAAATATGTTCCGGTGCGTTTCATTTTTTGAGACGACGTAACATGTAAAATTTTGGGGGAGGGGAAACTTATCGCTATTTATCTGAAATCAGATATATATGGTAGAAAGACGATCCTGCATCACAAAAATGCTAATATCAGATACATTAACCTGTGCGCGCTGCTAATCAGACAAACTTTTGTTGACCATAATTGAGCAGGAAACATTGAAAATTGTTTTTAATTACTACAATGCCAAAGGACATGGTATCTCGCTGTCGAACTGTAAAATAAACAGCTGACACACTGGCGTTTCCGCGAAAGCGACAAATTCTACCAGCATCACCGGCTGTGAGACAGGTCCGTCAAAAATTTTATTAAATACTTTTCTTTGCTTTCACACCACTGAAAGTGTCTGAAAACATTATTTTCGTTATAAAGTCAATCAAACAAGTATGTTAAAAAATATTTCAATCGGACAGCGATAAATTTATAAGGTTAGATGTGTATACAACTTTTGGATATCATATTACAAAAATGCAACAGCGCAGATGTCTGATATAAAAATTTTTATTACAATATGAACTTATGTTAATTGATTTATCCAATAACCAGACGGATAGCAATAAATTTTTGTCATCAAAATTTTTTGCAAAGCAGAAACGGCGCCCCTCTAAAACGCACCGTTTCCGGATCTAGTTGATAAGGCAAAAATTCATGGTTTAGTATGTTTTATCTATTTCTTATGGTTTTAAACGGATAGCGATAATCAAGGCATTTGGTCGTGGCCTCCCGTACTATTAGTGCATGCTTTATTTTTTTAGGGCACAATATTAACAAAACGATTCGAGCAATTTCTATCAATGTAGCTAGTTAAGGGCTCCGGTGCATTCTGAAGAAAATTTAACGTTTAATGCGATTATTTACAAATTACAGTAGTTTTATACATTCAATTAAAACGTATACCCAGTTTGACAATAAATTCAACTTGTTTAAATGAGGCATAGTGTATATTTTTTCATTTTTAAATTCCCTGAAAAAATAGCTTTTCAAAACGAGCGAGCACTCTTTGGATATCTTGTACAGTTTTTGTCCAGAATCCTCATTTTACCCCGGCTAGATACATATCCTGAAAATGTCAGCATCTAGCTATACCGAAACAAGCTTCATTAAAGTGTGTCACTTTGATTTCCGTTTCATTTTATTTTAATTTTTTGGGACCTACCCTCACTAAAGAAGTTTCACTTCAAAAACACCCTGTACACGATAATTGTCGAAAAAATTAAACAATTTTGATGACATATTCCGGACACGTATCCTTTAACGATTTTACAAACCCCATTGAAATTGGCAAGAATCAGAAAATAGCGAGTATTTTTCTTTGGACCTGTATGTTTTTGAGAAAATGGGTCATTTTGGGTAGTTCTAGAGCCAAAAAAGTCATGAGAAACGAAAACACTGAGTGATAATTCGATAGGGAATTAATAGGAGAAAAATTCCCTAAATACTTCCCTGTCTCGAAAATGACGGAAAAAAGGACTTCAGGGAAAATGTAATAACATCGATTTCTAGGTTTTTGTTTTTACCTCGAAGAGTAAATTTTTAAGAAAAACTGATTATTTGACAAGAATCTACCCCGAAACTGCATTAGACGAGATTTTGGTAATGAAGATGCCTTTTATACAGGGTGAGCCAGTTAAATTTAAACTTTTAATCATTTCCAGTTTCGATACGACACGTCATCCTTTAATATTTATTATTACGGGAGAACCGAATAATGTGAAGCAACCAAACTTTCTTACATTAAGAGCAGAATATACCAAAAATTTGCATCGATTCGATTGAAAATACCGAAATGATGATTTTATGACTTTCAGTTTGAAAAATCTACTTTAAGCGCATAGCCAACGCATAGCTATTTTCAAGAAATCAATATCATATTCGTAAACCTCGTGATCTTTGTTATAAAAAAGGTTCCATAAGGATTTTCTGTACGAAATCGGGAAATACGAGAAAATCGAGGGTGAAATGAAACATCCAGAAAATAGCAAAAAGTTTCTAAAGTTTACAATATTTCAGCAATTTTACGAGTGAATAGATTTACCTTTGATGCATTATGATAAATTTGAAGCCGTACGTCTTCCAACATTTGACACGTCATTTAAGTTCCATCGGTTAGGTTAAAATATGTAGATTTACACGTTTAATTGCCTGAGAACTTATTGAGAACGGTTTGAATCTGGAAAATGAGTCAGGTTCGGAAAATTTAGACATTTTTTTAGTGATTCGAGGTAGTTTCTAGTAGATTTTATGGCGGATTCCAGGCAAAATTTTACTTTTAGCATATCGATGCGTATAGTTTTTGTGATAAGTATGTAGATTTATTTGCCTAAAATTTCATTCAGAGCGATTTAAAAATAGGAAAAGAGGTCAGGATAGGAGAATTTGAACAGTTTTTAAGCGATAAGAAGTGATTTCTGCCGATTTTATTGGGAGATTTCGAGGTAAAATTTTACTTTAAGCATAGAAGTTGTCAATCAATATTTTGTCAAAATAGACATTCTAACTATAAAATGACACGATTTAATTGTTGACTTAAACCAATTAGAATAAGATTACGCGATAATCATACGCTAGTGTGATTATCGGAAGTAATTGCACAAGTGCATCAAAATTACCCATAATTTTGCGTGACAGCGTATTGTCTATAAACTGCATAAGTTCATAATCATATTTTGGAGAAAGAGCCCGACACCGAAGCTGGAGGGCTCTTTTTTCAAAATATGAAAATGGCCGAATGCAGTTTTTCTAAGATAACACGCTTGAATGCAAAATTATCTGGTTATCTTGATACACGAGTGTAATTCGGGGGAATATTTCCCGAATAAGGACATGGTTTTAAAAAAAGCATTTTTATTTAATACAAAAACGTACATGAAACTGTAAACAAAATAAAGAGACGCAAAAACACGACTTTTTTTTAATCCGAAACGAGATATTTTTAATAATATATTTTGACTTTTCTTTGACGTTATTTATAAGTTGTCGCTGTCATCGTAAGTTTACAATGGAATTACCATAGATATGTACGATGCAATTATCGCCGTGCTCTTTTGGTTTCTACAGTGCAATAATGGCACTAGAGCAATTATTAGTCTTTTTATAAAATGTCACAATCTGATTTTGCCACTATAAAAGATTATACATTTTGTTTTATATGCTATAGTTAGCAACAAAAGATTCTATATTTTGTGGTATTAATTATTGAGTACTAACCTCTTCGGGTAATCAATTATAAATGTATTTATTTGATTTGTGGTTAATAAGTTTAGTGGAATTCCGGTTACAGCCTTTATTAATGTTAATTAAAAATACGTATTACACGTATTAGCTTTTATAACACTGTTGTTGCAGTGAGTGGCTCCTTTTGCTTATCTTGTCCTCCAGCACTTTGTGACTGCATTATTTTAGAGAAGATAATCTATTGGCTCGCTTAGGTTTCATTAAACGACTAAAATAAGAATAGTTGTGATATTGGTTTAACTTTGCTAATTTATATGGCAATACTTACGTGTACCTTTGATCCTCGTTAGATCGGTTAAATTTCTATATTACTTTCGATTTGAATCCTATTTCTGTTGTACTCTCGGGCTGATATGGCTTTAACTTGTTGGGGTCATTGATTTGGTTTGAGATATTGCTGCTGTTTCCTTATTTATCCGTTAAGTCGAGAATAATTGTGTTATAACATTTTTCTTTCTCTTCCATAGTAAAAAAAAACTAGTACCTTCTGCTTCTTTTCTTCTAAGACTTGTTGACTTCTGCATAGATTGCTTTGTTTTTTTCTCATAGTGCTCTAGGGATGCAAGAGATACGCCCTCACATAGCTCCCGTGGTTTTCCCTTATTTTTCTTTAATTTTCTCTCAACTGTCAGTGTTTGTTTTCCTTTCTTATGATTTAGTAGATTTTGAGGTTATTCTATGGTTCCACCTTCTTACCGACAAATGTGGACTTTGATATTTGGGATGTCTACTTTATATTTTATCTTTTCAAGTGGCATGCTATAAGTTTTGTAATATCCGATGTAGCCTTGAATATTAGTAATGAGCTATTTTCTCTTAATTGCTGCTGTCGATTGGAATTTTTAAAGGTTTATTATTTTATTTAGAAATATTTCCTATTATTTATTGAAAATTTTAATTTTAGCTTATTAGTTGTTGCTTCCGCAGTCGTTTTTCAATGCTTAGTTCTCGTTAATTATCTTAGAAGTATTTCTCGTATCGACTATTTCTTCATTTCGATAGGTGTTTTTTTTCCTCTAAATCCATTGGAAGTTACAAATGCAAATTGATTGAAACCGATGATCTCGGCTTCTAGAAATTCCTACTGGAGAGATAGGAAGTGTTTTGCTGTTGAGTAACTAATTCGTGTTTCACATGACCGATTGATCGGTATATTAATACTGCACGAGACGCTTTCCGAGCCTACCTCATTAGACCAAGGCAGTTGATCCTCCAGGCAACCCTCCAACTCAAGAGAGAGTTCCACTACAGGTGCCAGAAGCCATTGCAGGGTTTCACTACAGGTGCCAGAAGCCATTACGGGGTTTCACAACATGTGCCAGAAGCCATAACTGGGTTTCACTACAGATTTCACTACAGGGTTTCACCTTTGAGCCGAGAAGGCACACTTCCGCCTTAGGGCAGAGGCACTTTCACCTTAACTGCAGAGCTTGCAGCCGGGGTAAACCTTTTCAGCAGCAGACCTTCGGATCTAACGGGGTATCATTTGAATTATATAGCTTTCTTTAATTTTATTAATTCTGTTATTTTCCGACCGATTGATTTAATTATTGTGGATTTTGTGATTAGCTGATAATATTATTGTTAATGCATTTATAATTATGCATTACGATTTACATATTTGTATTAATTTTAAGTAAACCAAAGTGATCATTTCGGATAGTAGCTCTTAGAGATTTTAGATGTAAGGCATACAGTACAGAGTTTACCAACACAATTATTGGGCTCAGTACAATCATTATATTGTATCCCCTGGATTAATTATTTAATGGTTTCTTTTATTGAGGTTATTCCTTTCTTTTAAGTCATTATAAGATGTTGTTATTTCCAAAAAAAAAACCAAGTAAATCAATAGATTGAACCGTAAATTAAGGTTGTTTTCTTGCTTAGTATAGAACGTGCCTAACAACCCCGCATAACAACAGCGGAGCATTTCCAGTTTAGCTGGCAGAACTGGTAGCGCTCACGAACTCCACACCAGTGGCAACATCCTTTTTAAAATATAAGAAAATCGTGTGCAACAAAAATATATTAGGTAACGATAAAATTGAATTTTAAGAAGCTTCTGTTTGATTGTTTGCTTTTTTTAGTTGCAAAACATGCAACGTAGTTTTGAATAAACACCTATTTTATTTTTTTAAATTTCCTATCAAAACAATTTATGTATTGTGCTACCGTCAGTGCCGAAATACGTCCTGCTGGAGGACAACTTTTGATTGTATATCCTGACGGCGGAACAAAGGTCCTGTATGGATGTGTATCTGAAAAAGCTTCCAGCAGGATTTTGGTCAGTATAATCAATCATTAATGCAATAAACATTGAACCACAGCGAAAATTTTGATATAAGGATCAAATATTGTATTTTTTACGTAACATTCCAGTGCTCGGTTATGCCGCTCCTTTCTGCCGTCCAATAACAATGATAAAATTCGAGTTTCAAGTTATAGAATACAAACGAGCACAATGTCACATAAAGAGAAGCCAAAAGCCATGAGAGTCGACCTACTAGTAAATTTACTTCTTTATCCCAGCTGTAAACGAATGATCAACACAAAAATATGATATCAAGTAATTTGTAGGTATTGTGCAAACGAATTTAATTTTCTAAACCTCAAATAACACTCCGGAAATCGCTGAATATTCAACGCGAGCGTTAGATTGTCCTTCGTTTCGAATGCAGGTTTTATGAATGGAGTTGTCTGAGTTTCATGCATTTTAAAATGATATTCAAATTGAGAACGTCACGCGGAAATTCCGAGTTGTTTACTATGACAAATATCATTTTACAAAAGTTATATATAAATATGATTTGTTTCTAATCATCTTTCTTAAAACGTCCTTACAAATATAAAATGCACAAATTACTTAATAGTTCACCTTACGTTTCAGGAACCTAGAAAAAAACGTACATCTTTTATTACTTTGAAATTTGAACATATTCTTATCCGTTTCATCAGAAAAAAATTTATCTCTGATCGCTTTACAATACAACGGCTGAGCCGCTAAGATGCTTTTTCAAAATAAACAAATTTTCTAAATAAAGTCAGACTGAACCAGACCTAGACTACCTATATGTATGGGCAACAGGATTTTGCCTGGTTTGTGGAGTCTCAAGTTTTCGTCTTTCGAATTGTTTAAAGGTTTTTTAGTGTTAAAATTGACGTCCACACCTATCTTGAGACGTAATTTGTTTCTAATTATTATCGGCATTGTCGTTGCAGAAGCAAGGCTTGCTTAATGTTTATATCATCATGGCTAGGGAAATCATATTCCTAGCACTCGTTGTATATTTAATAAATGCATTCTAAAACGGCATCGGCATGTGGAAGACCTCACAACATGTAAACAAAGAGTCATACTCGTTCATAAGACTAATTTTGAGAAGTAAATGGCGCAATGCATTATTTCCGGCGCACAAATATAGAAACCGACCTTTTGGTGCTCTATTTATGTTCCTCTTTCAATTTGCTGGCTCTCCAATTATTTTTAAAAGAACCGCTGGCACGTGCGGTGCAGATATATTGCGTTAGTTGCCAGCGAAAAATAAACAAGCACCAGAAATTGCTCGACTTTGCATCAGGAATTTTCGTAGTTAAAGCACCGCTACATTGAAATAATAATCATTTTTTTGTGGTGCAAGGATTTGTAACTCTGTATGAAACAAACATATTCGAGTTAAAAGGAACTCGAATTTTGATAACACTCTAACTCGACTATAACATAATGTATCTAAACTTTTAGTTGCTTGGGGATGCACTCTGGTTTTATTATAGGCCTAAACTAAAGAAAAACCGTTTATTGTTCTGTCAAACTTCCGAGATTTATTTACCTCTTCTTTAAAACAATCAATGTGGGTTGAATAAACCACGCACATAACTATGAGGGTAAAGGGAAAAAAACAAACCCCAGGTACAGAACATTTTCAACCACATTTTGTGAGATATAAGGTACAACAAAATGGAGCTCATATTTGCTGCTCGGACACTGTACACAAAATGGGCACCATTTTGTTGTACCTTATCTCTATCAAAATGTGGTTGCAAATGTAGCTGGAGTGTGTTTTCCCCCCTTTATCCTCATCAGGCACATACATTTTATGTGCCTGTTATTATTCAACTCACAATAAATTGTTCTGAGGAAGAGATAAATAAATCTCGAAAGCTTGACAGAACAAGGGACGGTTTTCCATTAACTTAGGCCTATAATAAAAGCAGACTGCATCCCCAAGAAGCGAAAGAAAGTACATCGACCCCAATGTTCCGTTATGGATCTTAAAGTAGGAATGTAGAAAAGTGACAGTTAATGGGTGGAGCTAGATGCAATTTATGAAATTTGAAAATTGTAAAAATAAAGCCAGTAACTTAGTAACGTTTTCTGCTAGATTAGAACTGATTTTGGGCATGCCTTGGGTTAGGCAGTTAGGTTAGTTTTAGTTGGTTGCGCCGCCGAAGAGAGCGAAGCGAGCGGAGGGCCATGCGATTTCCCTCTCTCATCTAGCTCCGCTCATTAATTGTCACTTTTGTGCATTCCTATTGGTTGAATTAAGACCCATAACGGAACTGTGGGGTGGATGTATTCTCGCCCCCAAGAAAACCTATGTTTTGATATTTTTTAACTAGTCTAGTCAGTCCATACTACCCTCTCTTCAAAATATATATTTTTCGAAAGATATTAAGTTTTGATATGAAAATGTAATTCTATTCATTTTGTACTTTGGCTTTTACGGCTTCAATGTCATTGTGGCATGGCCAATTTGCTTTTTCAAATGGAATGCGGGCACCGGCTGTTGGCTAACGGTACAGCTGTACAGGCTAAAAGGATGAGCCTCAGTGTACCGCCTTATATGCTACTCTATAGCCGAGATCTAAAGTTGTTAGATTAAAAGATCCAAGTTTCTTATCAAAATGACAAGTGTTTGGGCCAAGAAAATTTTTCTTTTAATTAAAAGATTTGATCCTCTATCTAAAGTAATATGGGTGTGGCTGAAAAGAAAATTTTCGTCTAATAAGAGATTTTAGTTATTGTGCCAAGTATACCCTTGCTTATCGGTGTTGATATAAATCTTTATCGACTTTCAACAAATAGAATAAGCGTTTTTCGGGAGTAATTTTATCACATCTATAGAGAATTATCGTTTTATATAAAGAGAGGTTGCGTTTGGACCTATTCAAAAGAGCGATCCTTTTTAATTAATTTCATAATCATTTCTCCTAAAATATTCGTTTTTCAGTGTATTAAGAAAAAGAAGGGACGCCGCGCCGGTTTTCTTAGCGCAATTAAAGCCAATTTGCTAATGTTTTAACTGGGATGGAAAGGAACATTGTCCCGAGAGATTATTTATTTCACCTGGCGCTTGTTAATACTTTTAATACCAGTTTGCTAATTATAACTATAAAGCCGAGGCCTGAAGCCTGAAGGCTTGAACATTTCTTCAAATAAATTATGGTGTCTACAATCTATCAGAAAACTTGCAATGACCAATGAAGTTTTTGCAACATATTATAATAGATGTCCAAATTACCTTTCTCATATAAATTCTACATACCTACCTATCTTAAAAACTTTTAACTTGTAAAACTGTAACTGGACTAGCTTCAACGCGTAAGGGTTTTAAAATTTATTTTTATGCTTTAAGCTCTTGACAATACCCCACCACTAGACCAATCTTACCCATTTAAGGTCTTAGCATGTATTTTGAGTCCAATAATTACTAGCTAAAGTTTAGAATCAACGATACCAATAGCACGCCACTGGCTCAGCTTTACTCACTTAACAATAATTGTAACTATATTTTGTGAAGGATTCTTGTTACAAATTTAAAATCTATAAATTTTCTAACACTGCCACTGGTTCGATATTATTTACTTACCAACTAGATGTATATTTTGGGGCGAAGAGTTTTTGTCCCAAATTCAAAATCGGCAATTTTAGCAGTTGTGTGCTCTATTATTTTTAAGCCTTAAATTCCCTAAAAATACCCAGCCACTGACTGGTTTGATTTTTCCACTTTACTAAACTCGATCTGTACTTTGTTTTAATTTGACTTCTATAGCCTATTTATAAGAAAGCTTTAATTTCTTACCCCTTATTGATTCGGTTTTACTCATTAATTAACTCGATCTGCATTTTGAAACGGAGAATTTTGATTTCAAATTTGAAATCGATAGTTTACAATTTTCTGAAAGTTTCAACCCTTGAAAAATTCTCCATCTATGGTTCGTTTTTAATCATTTACGACGTCAACCTGTTTTTTGAGGTAACGAATATAAGGGTTTAAAATCATTTATGTCTGGCGACTATCCCATAACTCTCAGCAGTCAGCTGTTTTCATGTACTTCGTGATGTAACAAATCGTTTGTATGTCTCTGGTGGTCTAGATGTTTGCATGGTTAGCCTTCACTTCGGCAACGCGAGTTCAAACCTCATCGGTTTCTTTTTATTTTTTTTAAGGTTAGATTTCTAAATAGTTTTTTTTCTTGATTTTGAGTATGTCTTGGGTTAGTTTGCGTTAGCACCTGGTTAGTTTCCTTTTCTTGAGCCCCCGTAGCGAGCGGAGCGAGCGAAGGGCCGCAGAAAAGTGAATTTAGGCATACTGCTGAGAGTTATGGGATAGTCTCCAGACGTAAGTTTTAAAACTACCCCTAGACCGCCCAACCTAAACCCACAGGTATAAAAATTTCTCAGAAAAGAAAATTGTGAAAATCGGCTTAGGAGGGTGAAACCACCCCCTACTTTTTTCCCCAAAGTTTATGATTTTTGTTGAATAATCGTTCTAACACGCCAATTTCATTTAACTTTTTTAACATTAAAGGAAATGCCCTAATTAATATGCAGGCATAAAAATCCAAAATTGCGACAGCTTTTTAATAATATTTATAAAATTGAGGAAAGTTCTGGTAAAAAGTCTTGTCATATTTTTGTAAAAACTTTTCCAATTTTTTCCCGTCCTTTTTTTAAATGTTATTGTGTAGTTAAATTGTACTTAATGGCATTTTATTATGTTAGGACAAAATATAGATGGACCAGATATATTAGAATATCTTTCAGAAAAACAAATACTTTTGTATTTTGTCAATAAATTGATTTTCACTACTTTGCTTAAATAATTAAAAAAATTATAGGAAAATTATCTACACGGAGTTATTTGGAAAGTTTCAAGGCGAAAAACAATTAAAAAAAAATGCATTTATTTTCCCTTTGTCATGGCTGAAATGAAGCGTCTTATTAAACGTATTTACCAGAACAAGAAAGTTTTTTTTTTTAATGTTTTTAACTTATTTTTCTTATTTTTATTTATTAGTGTTTTTATTCACCCTTGCTATTCCTTAAATTATGAGTTTGATTGATTTTGAAACAAAAATTTTTTGCTTAGACATTTTTATTAAGAGAAAAGTTTTTTATGCCAACAAATAATACCCAATGAGACTTTTAATTTAAGTATAACAAAGGTAAATGTTGGTTTTAGTTCTACCTACGTGTATAACATGTGTGCCAAACCACGTTTTTCCATCTCTTGTATTTTTCAAGATATTCATTTTACGAAGACGCATCATCCAACTCTTGTATTTCTACAGAGACATATAAACGCATTTTCCAACTCTTGTATTTTTCGAGATATTCATTTTATGAAGACGCATCATTCACAAGAGACTAGAAGGTCCACTCTCAATCGGCACTTTTGATGTAACGCCAGTCTTCCACGAAACGATTAGATACGAGAGTGATACGTGGCACGAGGCCTGAGCGGTTTAACCCAATGATTTAATAAGGTTTAACCAGCATTTCACCAGGTTCCGTGACGGGACCAGAAGGGAAATGCTGGGGGCTTAGAGTCAACCTTCTAGTCATTTGTTAATGTTCGGTGGCCGCATTAAGGTTTTTATGACTGTTCAATTCACATTAGATATACTATAACCGACATATAAATCTATACGGTTTTCTTTCTCTCAAAACATGTTTTATGTTTTCTATTACTGTTTAGAACAGCGTTGAAAAAATATATATATACGGATCGCGGACTTAAATTTCTGATCGCTTTCGCGAATGATATAGATACTGTGAGCAATTATGAGACTCGGAAAGACGACAAAGTATGTGAAGAATCATTATTAATACAAGACTAAGCATTCTAGGTATCTAGACAGTTTCACATAAACCGAAGTCGAAAAGAGATGGTAGCATTATGTTAATTTCGAGAGGGTCAAGCAATGAACAGTAGAAGATCCATCATGGAGGAAATCAAAGTTAGGCTTCAGAGTAGCAGTACTGAAGAAACCAGGCGCTGTACATTAGTGTTCGAGTAGTTAAGTTGTGTTCCTTTTGAGACGCTACTGGAACCTGAACTCCAGACACATATCGCTGTAGTCTTTAGAATAATGATCATTAGAAAAGCTGTCGGCATAGTTCGGGAAGTTAAATTAAGGAGACTAAGTATGTTGACTGAAGAAAGACTCTCTAAAATGGCGTGGCGTAGACAGCGTAGTCAAGAATTTACAAGTGGTGAGATAAAATTGCAAACCCCAATTAATACACAAAAGAATGGAGGCGAATAATTCTACTGTCGACGAAGGTTGTATCGGAAGTAAGTAGGTGATAATACTTCAAAGAGCCAAATGGAAAATTTACTGTTACTTGCACTGCAACCCACCAAACACTCATATACGTTTATTTCAAATTGAAATAAACAAACGCTCATCTGGGTGTAAAAAAGTAAATAGTGCTTTCATTAGTTTGGAGGGCTGGCTGTCAAATGTTAGGTCAAGCTAGACAATGGTGGAGCATTGGACAGAAACGATTTAGAAAAAAATAGCAACGTGGGTGGAAATATCATCTCGATCTTTCAACATGGCTTTCTTCTAGGTGAGTTCTGCAGATAAATCCAAGATAGTTTTCAAAGTTGTAGACGATTACTTCAGATTTCCAAAATGCATTCGACAAAGTAAGTATAGACATTTTGGTTGAGAAATTGAAACCATGTAAGGAGTTCCATTGTTGAACAGTGGAGTAAGGAAGTTTATTTAAGACGGAATTCAACGGTAGTTTAAATTCGAGAGCCACATGTATGTCAGCAACGTTAGATAAAAAAATTTGTATAATTTATTGGTCAATACTGAAACTGGAATTTCAAACCCACATCGCTATATCATAAAGATCCACAGAAATATACAAAGTTCCAGACATACCTAGTTCAGTAAGTTAAAACATGGAAAATCAAATATGCAGACTTAGTGGAAAGGCTTAATAACGTAGTCAAGAACCTACGGGCGCGAATAATATATTATTGTTCTATGTACTGTTAGTTGCACTGCAACCCTGTTTCCCACAATTACCATACACATTTAAGCAAAAACGATTTAATTAAACAAGCGCCCGCCTGAGTCCCAAAAACCAAGTGGTTTATTTTAATTTGGAGATCATAATGTTAAATTGTCAGGCTCGTTCAAAATTAATTTATATTCTTGTTTTTGGTTCGCATATTTATCCCTGACAATGGTGGCGACAGACAGAGACGGATTAGAAAAGTTCACGCTTGTGAAAATAGCATCCGGAATTTTTAACATGGCTTCTGAAGTGAAAACTTCTTTAGCACGGGGGTAATAAGCAACAGTAAAACGCGATCTCTAGGATAAAGCCTGCGAGAGAAGAGATCGAACACAGTTATAAAGTTCGGGCGTGGTTAGTACGTGGATGGGTGACCGCTTGGGAACTGCTGTTGTCATTTTTCACAAGACTTGTATTATAATTAGAAGAAAATTAGATTAGAAAAGAATATATATAATATTCGATAAATAAATATAAGCATATAAGTAATTAGCATATTTCATTGTCGTTAAATTTCGAAACGATAAATGGCAAGAAGATGAGATACTTTAACATGCCGTGTTCCGTTCCGTTCGATCGCACGACGATTCGTTTTTTTTTTAATTGGCTAAACGTAATATTTATACTTTTCACATTTTGTAAGTAAAGAAAAGAGATATCTTATATCGCGCCAGTGTCTGCGTCGTCTCAGGATCGATCGAAACGATTCTATAACATTTTTCGGTAGGACGTCAAATAAGGCAGGTATTCGATAAAAGATCATTTTACTCTCAAAAATTAGTATTTTTCTTCCGATATGTGCACGAAATAGGGAATTTCGGATGTGGATGATCTTTTTCGTTTCAAATACTTTAAGAGGGGGTTTTTGGGCGTGTCGAGTTCGATTTTTGTATCGAGAAGGTCGTACCACCTTTTTGCACCGATATATTTCGAACACAGCAGAAATTTTTTTAAAAATAAATTGCTTTTAAAATTTTTATTTTTACGGTGGTATGATGGAAATTGTAAATGAACCTCTTTAACCGTTTCAGAGATAAAAACGAATATTTTTTTTTCAAAATTAACGTATATCTTAAAAAATCGAAATTTTCATTAAATCGGCTGTAATTCGAAAACCGACTTAGAACTAAACGGTAAATGACAATAATATGGGTTTCTTTGGATACTTTAACATACGATCGTACGACATTTCGTTTTTTTTTGGCTAAACGTAATTTTTATATTTTTCTCATTTTCTTGGTAACGGAATGAGATATCTGAAATCAGTTTGCGCCAGTATCTGCGTCGTCTCAGGGTCGATCGTCTTCCATCACATTTTTCAATAGAACGTCAAATTATAAGGTAGGTATTCCAATAGAACGTCAAATTATAAGGTAGGTAGGTATTCGATAAAATATCATTTTCGTTTAAAAAATTAGCATTTTTCTTTCGATTTTCCCACGAAATAGGGAATTTCGTAGGTGAATGATCTTTTGAAGTCAAAACTTCTTTAGCACACAAGTGTGATTTGAGACTCGTAACGAAAAAGCGACAGTAAAAAGAGATCTATAGGATGTAGCCTGCGAGGGAATTAGATAGAATACAGTTATACCCTTGTTACGTGTTTGTTAAGAGTAAAAACTAAAAAGTAGTTCACGCCCGATCAGTGAAGTTAAGGAAGGTGGGGCGTGGATAGTACTAGGATGGGTTACCCCTTGGTTTAGCTTTATGAAGGTTTCACTTCTACCGCGTGTGAACTGCACACATCATTTTTTTTTCTAAAGATATACAAAACCAAGTAAGCTTGGATCGATAGAAAAATTTAAAGTATATAGAATAGGCGTCTCACTGTTGAATTTAATCGAGGACTTCCACGAAAGGTTACTAATGTGGGAAACATTTTACCAAAGCTCTTTGGCGATAGGCTTAAATATGTTCAGTTGAATGTTACAAACTCTTGTACAGGTAATAAGCTAAGATTAAAGAATGACGATGACGCCAATTAAATTTGGGAAAAAACTTTGTTATGTCGTGTTTTCTTTTCTGCAGATAAGCTCACAATGTATGAGTTTGTCTTCGGCAAAATGTTTATTATTCATTAATGAGTTGGACACTCTTGTTTGCAGATAAGCTTAAAATGTATAGTACAATAACTACCATCTTCTGTAAAAATGATATCACGCATTTGAATTATTAGTGTACTTAAAATAAATGCAGCTTAATACCTTAGAGGAACCGAATTTGAATTATTTGGAAAGTACGAGCTACAAGGGTGACATTTTCTACTTGACTAAGTGTTTTCCACTTTACAATTAATTTTAGGTGTAATTGTAATTGCTGCTGATGGCCATCTTTTGATGAGTTCGTATTCTTTCTTTAAGCATTTTAACTTTCTACCTTTTAAACTTAACACTGATTAGGTGGGGCAATTTTTTAAAACCTTTTTTAAAATGTATATGATCCTTAAAGAGTTTTTAAAAGCCATAAATATCATCAACATCCTTGGACCAGTTTTCCAGGTACCGAGTCAGGGTTGGACCAAAGCATGGAACCATGGGCGTGGATAGGAGGGGGGGCCGTGGCCCCTCCTGGGAATTTAACTGACTCATTTTTCAACATACCATTCATGCCATGCCATTCCAGAGGGTGCCGAATCCTTGATTTTTGAAGTGAAAACTTCTTTAGGCGCGTTTTGCAAATTTTTTTTTGTGGGGGTTGAATGAGACCAACCGGTCACGCTTCATGCTCGGATATGTAACGTAACGCTCCTTATACTGGCATGTTCCTGTATAGGTAGAGGGCCGAAATTTTCAGGGGATGTAGCCGGGGTAAAGAGAAGATCCTGGACGAAAACGGTACTCCGTACCCCCCACGTTAGGCCAGGGGAGGGGAGAGAAGGAAAAACTTAAATAATTAATTCCGGGAGAACGGGAAGAGGTACGGGATCGACATTTTTATGGTAGGTGCGCCCCACGGGGGGCCATACCGTGGGAAACGGGGGCTCTAATTTAAGGGGGTATTTTGGGAGGAAAACCGTTTTTAGCCCGTATCTCTGCAACGAAGGCTCGGATCGAAATTCTGACAAACGATGACCCCGCCTGTTGAAGTTTTCACTTCTGTCGTGCGGTCTTAAGCACACACCAATTTTTTTTAACGATTTTTACGACTTTTGGGTAAAAATTGGGTGTGGCACCCCCAAAATTTTCCGCCTTCGGCGGCTTAGCCTCCGCCTGCGGGCACCACTGTGGCCCTATCTACGGTTCGCCCCCCTTGAGAAAAAATTCTGTCTACGCCCATGCATGGAACTCTTTTAACTGGCTGGCACTTTATATATTATATTCCATTGCCGTAATCTTAAGTAAAGTTTCGAGACATCCAAAAAAGTGCAGACTTTAGAAAAACCATTCTTCCAGTCCTGTTTAACGAACACATCAAAGTTTCAACAGAGTGCGTCAAAGTGACCCGCCTCGCTACGAAAAACTTCGCAAAGTTTGTGATTACGTAATAACGAAATAACTCCCCACCAATTGGGAATAAATTTATATATATCTAAATTAATATTTCAAAAACTAATTAAACTTTCTTAATTAAGGGTTGAAAGGTTCGTGTTAGACCTAATCCGTAAGTACACTGGAACACTGGAACGGCTCACTCTGTCGTTGAGGGAGACAAGGGATTTCCCCGAATTTCGGTGAATTCGTTCTTGTTGACGTCAATCATAGCATACACGATTTAGGGGCGATATATTAATTAATGCTTTAATTTTCACATCCCCAAATTCATTCTCTTTTCACGTTACGAATTAAATTTATAAATAAATTAATAATGGTGGCTTCCCAATTAAGGCTCTTTCTCATCACTTTAGCGTAAAATTAAGATAAATGACAGCTTTGTATTGATATTAATTTTTCAAGCAAGACAAAACTGAACTTTCTCAATTTGTGGTGGTGAATTTTTAACAAAACTTGAAAACGAATGTCCCCAAATGTGTTTCATATATGTATTACCTACAACTAAAAAAACTGTCTTTTCAAAGAATTCTAAAAAAAATAGGGGGTGGTAAAGATCAAAATGTCCTTTAAGGGTCCTCCTTGAACTTTCAATGCTACCTATACAGGATATCTCTAAAAGGTCTGTACAAAACGCAAAAGCTAACGCAAACTCGTGAGGCTAAAATATGAGGATCTAGCCCAATTTACCTCAGTCCAAAGTTGATAATTTCCGGAATATACAGGGTGTCAAAGTTATTATTTTTTTAAACTTTGTTGTGCATATTTATCATAATAATAGCATGGTTTGCAGGAAATTTGGTACTTCGTGGTTTTTTAGGATGATATTACAGTTGCGATGTACATCGCAGAACAAAGGCTGATTTTCATATATAGGACTGTGCACAGACTGTGCGCTTACCGTGCACCTACCGTGTCCTTGTCACTGTAAATCAAAAAATTATATGTTCATATAAAACGCACTGCAGCCCTTATTTACATTTTCACATATAGAACTGTGCTACGACCGTGTTGCGGTCGTCCAGTCCTATTGTGAAAAAAGAGAAGACGCGCGAAGGCTGCAGCATGGTAGGCGCACAGTCCTATATATGAAAATCAGCCTTAAGGCACCACTGGCAGCACTTCGCCTACATCTAAAGCTTCCTAACTTTTTGTGCCTAGGTATATTACATTTTTAGTCAAAAATTCATCTTCATTGGTATCCTTTGCCGGAAAAAATATTAGCTGGTAGGTGTCGATTCCAGCAGCCGTTTCTGAGAAAATCGAATTTAAATGTTTTATTGCCTATGAAACTCATCGTAGTCCCCTTTCACACTTTATCTAGGTTTAAGACTGGTCCAAGAAATGTGGTCCGTGTTAAAGAGCCAATAAGCTAACAACAACAAACATTTACATAACAATGAGCAAGAATAAACTGACAAAAAACGATAAGAAGAACACACCCAAGTAAATAACAAACCAAAACAGCAAATTTTTATTATAAATTGTTCCAATTCTTGACCTCCGTTTTCATGTACAGGGTGGCTCGAATTTGAGTCCATATATGTATGGGGAACTCTAAAACCGTAAGAGATACAGTGTCGGTTAACGTAGGGTAAAATTGCGCATTTAGGTGCCTAACAATAAGAAGCATCTAGCCGTTACGCTATATGACATGCGCAGTTGCGTTCAATCTTCCGCAAGAGCCCTCGTGGTCGAGATGGTTAGGTCTCAATTCGGCGGCTATCGGCGGCCCGGGTTCAAACCACGTTGCCTTTTTAAATTTTTTCTGAGGTTCAGTTTCTAAACAGTTTTTTTCTTGATTTTGGGTATGTCTTGGGTTAGCACCTGGCTAGTTTGCTTTTCTTGAGCCCCCGTAGCGAGCGAAGCGACTGGAGGGCCATGCGAAAAGTGAAATAACTTGCCCGTACTTTGTCAGCACTTTCTACCATATATTTTGCTTTATCGAATCAGAAACCAGGATATATTTAACAAAAACCACTTGCATGTGTTTCCGCGAATACATTCCACTGCATTCAATAGTCAACAAAGTTTCGAGAAACTGCGCATGTTACAGAAAGTTATAGCGCAACGGCTAGACGCTAGTCCTAACAATATGCCGTTTAGAAAGTTTTAAAATTCCAAGTATTTCCGGAAATATCCGGGAAAAAAACGACATATTGAAAAATCGTTTTATTTTTTCCTGAGCTAATTTCAAAACGAATTTCAAATTGAATTACACTTTTCCGGAAATATCCGGAAAAAAACGACATATTGAAAAATCGTTTTATTTTTTTCCTGAGCTTATTTCAAAACAAATTTCAAATTGAATTGCACTTTTGCATTCCCACTATTTCCGTTCTATCCAATGATGGTGGCCAGTTGGGAATCCGACGTTTCGTCTTCAAGGGGTCATCATCAGCTTCCTTTTTCAAATACGATTTTTTTTTATCGTTTTTCAGATGAAGTGACGTTATTAATATGAATATGTATTTCATTTCTTTTTTTTATTTTATTTTCAATTTTTCTTTGAAATTGCTTATTTTGCTTTGGCGTAATTTTAAATAGTTAAAGTTAGGTACTTTTCAAATTTTTATATTCTATAAAGATATTTTAATTTGTTTTTGTGTTAAGTGGAAAATTGGAGTTTTTATTGTTAATAAAAATAAAAAATAGAAAAATTAAATAAACAGGTTCTTTATTTTTACCCCAAAGCAAAAGGAATAATTTAAAAAAAATAAAATTACAATTAAAAGAAGGAATAAAAATAATTAAAAACACATTTATTTCATATTAATACCGCCAATATCACCTCAAAAACGATAAAAAAATTAAAGTTCGTATTTAAAAAAATGTATGATGACCTCATGAAGACGAAACGTCGGATTCCAACATGGATACCACTATTGAATAAAGCGTAAAAAGTGGTAATGCAAAAGTGCAATTCAATTTGAAATCCGTTTTTAAAGCTCAGGAAAAAAATAAAACGATTTTCTAATATTTCGGCTTTTTTCCGGATATCTCCGGAATTACTTGGAATTTTAAAACTTTCTAAACGGCATATTATTAGGCACTTAAATGCGCCATTTTGACTTAATTGGACCGACACTGTATCTCTTACGATTTTCGAGTTCCCCATGCATAGACTCGAATTCGAGCCACCCTGTATACAAAGATTCTACGGGGAAAGTTGCTCCAGAGTAGGTACGTCCTAATTTTTTTCAAATCAGGGCCAAAATTTTATTCAAAATTGGTCTGTGAGCCAAAATAAAATTTAAAAATTAAATTTCAATTTTGATAATGCCCATAAGTGATTTAACATAAAACAAGGAATTTATGACTAAAAATAGAAAGTAATGTTATTGTTTTATTTTTGAATGGAATTAAGTAAATAAGGCGATAATACAGTTTAACTTTAATGAGATAAATGTAGTTGCCTCGTAATTTCAATTAATTTGTCCATAGTCTGGTTCCATTTTTGTTATTACCATTCTCAATACTGCTTTCAAATGTGGACCGCCGCGCCGTTTGCTCACAAACCGTTGATCCAATACCAATATTCGCACTGCAAGATTATTTACATTGGTGTATTTTTCTGTATTCAAAATGGGGTAAATATCGCCGATGTCTTTTATTCTCGAAATATTTGCCTCAATTTTTCACCAGACTGCAAATCGATTAATTCTAGTTGAATTTCACACGGTACGCCATCAATATTTACTGCATAATATGGATCTTAAATAATTTTTAATGCGTTTTCAGTCGAGCGAGACCATTAGATTGATATCATTCAGTACGTTTGTTATGCTGCTGCCGCTGCTGACGTAATTCTCAATTTTTTCTTGGCAAATATTTTGGGGTAATGTTTTTAATGTTTGAAAATGATTAAAGTCCGATTCACTTAAGCGTTTGGCAAATAGTTAGAGCAAGCACGAATGCTGAGATAAATTCCGTCAACGATTTCTTCGGGTCGCCTCCATATGGGTAGGAGCTTCATTGGGACCTACGCTAAGTGTATACTGAAGAAAGACTTCAAAAATCATCTCTCTTGTACATGCATGCTCAGCTTCGACTGCAAAGTTTCAGTGGTGTAACGTCGTTTAGTCTCGCGGCCTTTTGCCTCACGCCAAAAGACCGCCACCAGAGCGAAAGCGAAATAGGTAGGCCAAATGTGATAAAAAAAAACCTCAACGAGACACAGGACCGTAGTTTGGACATGTCTGATCTAGAATCTAGCTAGAGTATACCATATTTTTAAGAGTTCCCCATAGACATTATATCCGATAAGCGGGGTGGCCAAATTACAGGTGCATCATTTCCTCCAAAGAAAATCCTCTACCGATCCATCGGTTTTGAAAATTAAAATTTAAATGATTTTTAACCTTTAGTGCGGAGTGTGGGGTGCACCGTCGCGTCGTGCATGAACCACATATTTTATCCAGCAGCCAGTGGAAGATCATTTAATAAATTTGACCAATTTACTAGATATTTCAGGTAATTCAAACCATTTAAACTAGATGGCAATATTAGATTAGATTATTCCAGGTAATTCAAACCATTTAAACTAGATGGCAAGATGACAGGACCAATAAGAAATCTGTCAATGATTCCTGCTCATACGTTAATTCTAAATTCATGTTAATAATCAACATCCTTTTCGTCAGCATAAACATGCTCATTATGTAAATTTGTTATGCCTCTTCTTGTAAAATAGGACCCATCGGTAAATAATTTTTTATGACAATCTTCATCATGAATGTGCTCTCTCAGCTCTCTGTTCATTAATGAACTGTCTGGAGGTGGAATTGATGCAACAGCTATTCTATTAAAGCTCTATTTACTGGATCTTTACAAAATTTAAGCTGCAAACCTATGTGTTTAGTCTAGGATCTTCTTAAATTCGTTCTAAAATTTCTAAAATCTCTTCCGCATCTAAAACGATAAAGGTTTATCAGACCAAACTAATAACGAAATCAGTCGTATATTCTGGCAAAAATAAGTTTAATAGGCTACCAGGTTCTATAAGACAAATTGGCTGTAGAAAGAATTTTAAAAAAGGTGTAAAAGAATTTCTGATTGGAAGGGTTTACTATAGCGTAGATGACTTCTTTTTGGACCCAGTTGCTTGATTTGGGCTGGGTTGGCTTTATTTAATTATTTTAAAATTTTAATTTTAAAGATTGAGGCATGTGCTTGCTTAATTTCTGTGCTCCGTTAATTTTATTATGTTTTGTCGCAATAATAATTGTTATTTTACTCTTGTGGTTTTGTTTAGTGTTTAGTAGTTTTAGATTATTTTAAGTCTTAGACAATAAAGCATATTTTGAATTTGAATTTGAATCGTTGCATTTAAATTCGATTATCGCAGAAACGTCTGGTCCAAGCGACATCTACCAAGTATATCTTTATTGGACAAGATAACTGTTTCCAAAAAGTAAAAAAAAAATACCTTTTGGACTAAGGTAAATTAAGTTAGATCCTTATAATTTAGCCTCACGAATTTGTGCCAGTGTTTTGTACAGACATTTCAAACACCCTGTATAAAACTGACATATATACAGCGTGACCAGTTCAGTCCGCATCATTATGAGCTTCTTTTTTTTAATTGGTTTATTCGAAATTTGACTTTGGTATCAATTTCTACTTCGATGATGAAATATAACGAAGGAAAATAGTAGTTACATGATTCGTATTATCTTTCAAATTTTATTTTTTTTCCAAAAAAATTCAAAAGTGAGGTTATTTCTCAAAATATCGAAAACAGTTATTAGGATTTTATTCTAAATTCAATTTTCAGCCCATATGCAAAATTTTAGCTACATGGAATAATGTCGATTTTTTATTATTTTTGGAAATTGCACAACTGTTGCAAAATAAGACTCAACGAAACATAAAACTTCTTAGTTTTGGCAATGCTTTATTACAGACACTTTTTTTTTAAGCAGTGCCATATTAAATCTACAAAATCCAATTTGGCCTATTAAAATTTGGTCACATGCGGACTTTACTGGTCACACTGTATATATA
>MU182240.1:254479-275879 GCA_016904865.1 Pissodes strobi
ATATATATATATATACATTATACAGGATGAGCTAGTTGAATTTAAACTTTCCGCCATTTCGAGTGTTAACAAGAGATATAAGGTATTTAAAGTTTTATTTCAATTACCTTGTACATTTTGTCAGTCTCTGTAATATATTAATTCGAATAATCATCTACCTAACTGCCAATTTATAATCAACTCTTACAATAATTATGTATTATGCCAGTCTGTATCCTATATTCACTTTTGACGCACGTATTTCCTTTAGTAGTTTAACTCTGAGGTCGAATGCTCGCGTATCATGCAAAAGGTGCCGGGATCGATGCCCGATGTCCAAGAAACTTTGTGTTTTAAATTTTATTTAATTTTTAACATAGCTTTATTGCAGTTTTCTGTTTTGTCGCGCGGTCTTAAGTACACACCGTTTTTTTTTTGCATTTAATCGATAGCCGGTATCATTGGATTAGTGTCCGGCGTTAAGGCCAGAACTAAACGACAGCAATTTTTAAAATCCATATTATTTATCCGAATTAATATTTTATTTGACTTCGTTAAGAGCCATTAGCGTTCGCGAAACTGCCGAAACCAATGAAATCGAAGTAACATTTCAATATAATATTTAAAAATTGATCGACTTATCTGGTATTTTCATTCCATGACAAACACATGTTCCCTGATATTGCCAGTACTGCCCATATAGTAGAGATTAGCCATTAGATGTTAAGGATAAACATTTCTCAGCTTTTGGCAAAATGATTTTAATGATTTGCTGAATTTTAACGACGAATTACGGGTTTAACGGCTAATAGTAAACCCCATTTGCATTCCAAGTAAAATCATCCGATTATTATTATCCCTCTGAGGTAATGAAGTAAATAAGGAAAACAACTGGTAATATACGCAACACTTCAAGCAAGAACTTGGCGTGCCCTTTTACGGACCACCCCGTCAAGCAATAAGCGGTGTTATTTAATTTAATCGAATTACACAGTAATATACCTACCGAGTACTACTTCGTAATCGCCATTCCTCACTCTCTTCAGCGATCTGAAGCTCATCATCTTGATGCCACCGGTTAAACAGGAATTCCCTTTATGAACGGTCTTCAACTGATTTCTATAGTTTTGTAACGATAACTACGGTTTCTAGTGGGCGGCATTGTATCACTACCTTAAAATGTCTTTATTAACAGTTCCGTCACGTATACCAGGTTGTGAAATTTTAACAGCGATATTAATGCCTTCGCGAAATTGTCTATGATACATTTCAGTTTAGCTTTTAGTGCCACTTTAGGAGTGTCAAAATTTCGGGAGAATTTTACCATAATTTAATTGCCAGTTTACAATGAGATTTACCTGCCCGTAATTGAAGACGCCTGATCTGGCGATTCCGATTTGTTTGGCGATCTAAAACTGAAAAATGGCGTAACAAGGTTAGGAAAAAGGCTCCACTGTCCCGTTGCAGTTGATTAATTTTTCATCATTCTACTAATATTTCACTTCGGGCAAGAACCTCCGCTCCCTTCAGGGGCGAAACCAAACATAACCAAGGCTTGCCAAAAAGGAAAAAAAAATTGATCTTAAAAAATTGGAGGCTCCACCACATTTTAGACGAAAAAAGCCCACAAAGTTCGAGTTTTGACACAAATTTAGAGCACCACTTCACAAAAGCACTAGAAATATTATAGGCAATACACACCAGAAAATCAATTAATTCTATTATTATTTTGGTCATACCTTGGGTTAGTTTTGTTTGATTGCGCCCCCGGAACAAGCGAAGCCAGGGGAAGGCTATGCGCAAAGTGAAATATTAGTAGAATTATAAACAATTTATCAACTGCAACGTGGAGCCTTTTCTCGCTAACCATGTTACGCCATTGGAATATTTATAAATATATAACACATATTTTTTTTATCAAAATTCGTCTTTGCAAACAGAATATTTTCTATTTTTATAAACTTTTCTTACCCCACTCAGCACCCCTATTCGCTCCACTGTCTCGCAAGACACCTGATTACTATTAGGTTTCCACTAATAAAAAAACGTCTAAAAATGACGTAAAAACACGCAATTTATGTGTTGCTGAGGTGAAAACGACAAAATCGATCTGACACGTCAACTAAAAAATTACTATTATTTTTAATTATTTGCACCCTCTAAATAAATCTTAGTCAGATGAACTCTTATTTATGCTTTAACCTTAAAGAACGTTAACAATACTAACCATCTAAACCAAAATCCTGATTTGAATGGAGAGGCTTTTTCATTTTCCTTGACTAATAAAGATCTGATTGAAAAATACCTGCGTTCAATAAAGACTAATGCAGAAAGACGTTGATGATATTACATTAAGCATGTTAAAACTGTGTAAGTATTCATTTTTTGTTTGGCTCCACTAGTTAATATCTTTAATTTCTCATTAGAACAGGGTGTGGTTCCAGATTTATGGAACATTGCCTTAATACATCCTTTTCCTAAAAAAAAAAAACCCCTGAGATATCTGACTTAAGGCCCATTAGCATCTTACCAACAGCTTCCAAAATTTTAGAGAAAGTCGTACATGAGGAAATAAGGGAATACTTAAAATTATCAAATATACTACCACCAATTTAATCGGGTTTCGCCCTCACTATAGTTGTACAACGGCGCTTCTCAAAGTTACAGGTTTTGATAGAGGTGAAATGACTGCGCTGGTCATGCTAGACATCACAAAAGCCTTTGACTCAATCAGTCATCTTGTAGCCAAATTTGCATACCTTAAATTCAACAACATTAGTCTCCACTGGGTAAACAACTATTTGAACAAACGCCCGCAAATGACATGTTTGTCAGTTTCTGGTATTAAAAAACTATCTCAACTAAGGGAGGTACAATCTGGAGTGCCTCAAGAATCCATCCTTGGCCCTTTGTTTTTCTGAGTTTATACCTTTGACATCAATAAAGTGGTTGACTACTGTTCATTGCACACATACTGTGATGATTTCCAGGGTTATTGTCATTTTTTCAGAAATTAACGCAATATGGATGTAGGAAGGTTGAATGAAGACCTTTCTAAAATTACGACTTGGGCCACAAAGAACTCTCTGATAGTAAATCCTGCAAAAAGACAAGCAATATTATTTGGCAAGAACACAAATGTTGTAAATTCTGGAACAGCAAATAGAATCGGCCACCGAAGTCAAAAGTCATGGACTACTACTGGACCCAAACTTGAGTTTTACGGGGCATGTTAGTAAGGTTTGTCAAAAAACATACTTTGCTTTAAAACAATTATATGAGTTTAGGGACCTTTTATCCTCAAAAGTGAAAATTTTACACTTACATAATCATTGGTGTTATCTCACTATAATTATACTGATATGGGCCTTTCTTAACACTGCAGAATGGATACAGGATACAAAAAATTCAAAATAATTGTGTTCGGCACATGTTCAGTGTGGGTGGGAGGGAACGTGTAACGCAATTTATTGGAGATAATAACATGCTTAAAATGTCTGAAAGAAGTATTCTACATTACTCATTCCTAATTCGGAATATTATTGAAAACAATTGCCCTGAATATTTAGCTCGGCATTTGATAAGACTGGATGATATACATACAATACCGACACGGAATAACAATACTTTACAAATACCATTGCATAGAACAGAGATGTTTAAGTCTTCTTTCTCATATCTTGGTTCATATATTTATAATTGTATTCCAAAGGGTAATGGTAAAAGCAAAATATACAAAAAGGCTCTACAAACATGTATTGCCGATTTTAATCAAGGACTTTAAAACATTTTAAATAAATGTACAATAGTGATATTTTATTTATACATTGCTTAGGTGGTAATGAAAATATGCTCTGCAGTACTTGTCACCTTTTGTGTATTTTTTTTTTGCACAATAAACCTATTTTTATTTATTTATTTATAGATGGATCATAATAAGGACCTACATTGACTGATGATCTGCTACAACTTCCTCCCTTAAAGAAAGTTATTGTTACTTATACGGTTCTTTGGATCAATGAAACTACATTTTCCAACACAACAAAACTTTATTACTACTTACAAACACACTCAAAAACTAACAAAATTTCTAAACAAATACAGTTAACGCACTTTCTTGACAGAATCGCGAATTTTTTTTCTTTTTGCCATCATTTCACTATACTAATACTGATCCCCTCTGGTTCGGCCAATTCCCTTAGAACAAGAACTTGGCTTGGCTTTCAATTTTAAATTTGCTAGCCTGAGTGGAATTATTGTCATGATGATGACCACTAAACATCTTGCCAAAAGGGGTCAATCTTGTTTGTTGGTCTGCGGCTGTACTAACGCAATGGCCGCTCCTTCACGCCACTTCTCTACATGTTCCTTAACCACTTTCTCAGAATTTCCAGAATCCCTAGCATTTTTATTCACAATTAAATCACTATAAAAATTGCGAGAGAAAGATTTCTTCGCTGCCGATGCTTAGCAGTCTGTTTTTGAAGTCCAGGGATATGAAATTAAGTTATTTCATGACGTCCAACCCGACACTAAATTTTGTGACATTCCGTTTTGGTCACTAACTTTAACCTGTTGTTAGTGAATTTTTAGGACGCCCCTGGTACTATTCCGGCCTCCGCTCGTAGTACGAAATTTAAATCCGATATTTAATTCGATTTCATATCTTCCTCGCGTGATCATGAGGGATCCGTTTTATTGGTGCGCCGAGTAGTGCCGTGATGTAAATTCCTGCGCGCTGATTTCACCTTGCTAAGCGCACGATGACGCCACGTTTTGCTCCGCAAGGTACGGCTCCTTCTAGTCAAGCTTTCCTGTTGGCTTGTCGATTTATTTAAATCTGGTTTAAGCCCAGGCATTCTAGTTCGATTTTATCGATAAACAACGTAGAAATTTCCGGATCGGCTATTTAGATTTGTTTTCGTTAGTTTTCGTGCTGTAGATGCGGGAAGAACTCGCCAGGAGAGGATTTCGGAATTTGCTTTGTCTAGTGTCGGAAGCCATTGTGGTGTTTGGCGTTTTGTGTAGCGTCGTTCTGCCCTCTTGTTAGGAGGTGAGTTTTCTTTATCAATTGCAGATGTTTTGCGTTCCTCGTGACTTTATTAATTGCATTTGCATTTATTATTTCGCTTTTTATTTACATCAGACTCGATTTATAGTAGCTTAATTAATCGGCGTGACGTCATCTTAATTAGAGATTAATTAAGGTTGATAGGCTTTTATATTCGGATGGCCTAGTCATTTGCATTTATTCGCTAGGCTTCGCGTTTGATCCAATTAATCGTTTTCTTTCATGTCGGACTCGATTTAGTAGCTTAATTGATCGGCGTGACGTCATACTAACTGGAGATTAATTAAGATTTATAGGCTTTTATATTCGGATGGCCTAGTTTATTATTTAATAATTATTAAATTAACCGTTTCGTTCATATCGGACTCGATTTATATAGCTTATTTGATCGGCGTGACGTCATATTAATTAGAGATTAACTAAGGCTTATAGGCTTTTATATTCGGATGGCATACTTTATTATTTATTTGCTGGATCTCGCGATGGATCCAATTAATCGTTTTCCTTCATATCGGACTCTATTTATTAGCTTAATTGATCGGCGTGATGTCATATTAATTAATTAGAGATTAATTAAGGCTTTTGGGCTTTCATATTTGAATGGAGTAGTCATTGTTATTTATTCACTGGGTCTTGCGATTGGCCTAATTAATCGTTTTTATTTTATTACCGGCGAAATAATGTAGATTATCAGCGGTTGTAAAATTTAACCATCGATTATTACGTTACCTTATCAAAGACATCCATTGGAAATTTATTCAGTTGCCGAAGTTAGAATTGATGCAATGGGGAATTGTTGTTTTTATCTTTAGTTTTAATAAATAATCGTGCAATTAACTTCTAGTGACTTGTGTGGGTAGTTGATTTCAACTATTAATTAGACACTAAACCGGGAAAATTGGTTGTTAATTGTTCTTAATGCAGTTTTCTTTATTATTAGTTTTCGTTACTAAGGGAACCCATCAGATTGCGTTATTGAATGCAGATTACGTCATACTTTCGTTCATTGCTGTTTACCTTATTGTACCTCTTTCCTTGAATTTTTAAAATAAAGGAGGAGATATGCTTTCTATTTGATATTAATAAGGAAAGGTCGTTCAGACCATTTATTTGTCAAATTTGCTTGTACGATTTCATTAAAGCATATTTTAGTGCTATTTGGTTCATTATGTGGGCCATACTGTACTCTTTTAACAATACGATTTGAATATCATCTAGTACCAGATTTACTACGTTTCGTAACAATCAATTTTATGACTTTTTCTTCATCCAGATAACATTGTTGTTCGTGTATCGATATGGTGCAAGTGTTACACTGTACCAGACTTTGTACAGTCAATTTAATTACTTTTATTTATCTTCTTTTTCCCATATATGCTGTCAATTGCTGTATTTAACGATTATGCGCGATTATTTTGCGGTGCCTAACTCGGTCCAATTTCATGGACTGCCTTTTTTCCTTCCTCTTTCTAAATGCTGTAATATTATTTTTAACGGATGTGTCGGCTTCCCTTGGGCGAACCGGACCTTTTTAGTTTTCTGCATAATTAATATTAAGTTATAATTGTAATACTTCGATTGCTCTAATATATTATTACGGTGGTGCTCTTTTTATCATTTATTCTTTGTTTTTTTTTAACTTTTGGTTCATTTTTGAATTTGACTAAAAAAAGGGGAAAACCCTATCTCTTTAATCCGAAATTTGAAACTTTGATAAATTATTCTTTTGAAAGGAAGGTATATAATAGCAATCGATTCACATTTTTGTGACTCGTTACTAGGGAATGTTTCCATTCCTAGGGTCCTCCCATCCTGCAGGAACTTTGTAGTCCACCCACCTGGCTGGGATTCTATAGTTTTTCCATCCGGTTACGACAGTTGGAACTTTGTAGTCCACTTACCCTGCGTAATCGGATAGTCCAGTTGACCAGCTAGACTTGGTGGACGTCTGAGCTTCGTCCACCCGGCTTGGTTTGTGTGGTTCACTCTGGTATGAACAAGCCGTCCGTGTTCACCTGAAGGTGGAACTTTAGTAAAAGATAAATGTTAGATAGTCTTAGCTTTAAATTACTGTTTTGAAATAACTGTCTCTTTTAAGTTAGCACCTTTACCCTTGTAAGTACTTGCGACCACCTTATCTCAGCGGTTTACGTGATCACGATCGATCCCGCGAGGTAGACAAATCTCAAGTTTTTTTTATTTTTTTATTTTCCCTATTTCTATCTGGGGCACTTAGGCACTTAAGTGGTGCCTATATCATCTTTATTTCTGGTCTATTATCTAAGTCTACATAGAGTGTTGGACAACCACTGTTAAACTATATAATTTAATAGTTATTAGATAGTTTTTTTCTTTTAGTTTATACTGCCTACAATTGTCGGTGTTGTACCTTCAAATATATATAAATATTTTAGTATCACTAATTTCAATGTAAATATTTTGTCATCATTATTCTTGGTGTCTATTTTGTTTTTTTCAAATAAAGGAATAGTATCGTATTTGTGGTGTGTTTTATTTGGCTCTACCACAGGAAGGATTTTTTTGCTTCTTTTACTTATCTACCGTATTGCTAGTGAATAGGTACCGGCTAGGTTTATCTTGGAGAGTGAGGGTCTTGCAGCAGGTTCCACGAATTACGCGGAGATCTCCAGTTTGGTCCGTAACGAACTCGGTGGTGCCCAATGAACCTTTCTCAAGATTATTGCGCAGCGGGCAAATTGCGCGCTCACCTTACAGCTTGCTACAAGGCCTTGCACTCCGATCTGTCGGATAATTGTTCTAGCTGTGGATAGCTGGTCGAATTCGGTAAGTGTGCACCAATACTAATCTCGGTGGAACTCGTCAAAGCTCCACGAGTATTTAACATCATTTTCTCTCTTAAAAAAATATTATTACACAGAAAGCGCGCCGCAATTTATGTTACCTACCGCCTGCAATACTTACGACGACCTCTCCATGAACGGCAATTTTGTCTCCCTTAGCAGTTTTCAGTACCAGTTGCATGGTTATCGGGACCATGCCACAACGCAGTACTAATATTGTTGCTCCTGTGTCGATGGTGAAGCTGCACGTCTTGTCATTTATCTTTCCTTCGTTGTATCTTTTAAAAAGGGATATCTTTACTTTGGGGTCATATATGCTATGCGCCAGTGTTCGCCCCTCTACACTCAGACATCTGTTTTTCCCGACTGCTTTTTGGAGCTTTGGTGCAATTCCTAAATTGGGAACGATATCGGCAATTTCGACTGTCATGTTCGCAGATATAACGTTTTATTGGGTTAACTAAAACGGAGTTTTATCCACAATACCGAAACAGAATTATTGCACTCGACGCGAGTTTCGCTAACCATGTTAGCATCATCAGGAGATGATTAAAACAGTTTTAATCATCTCCTGATGATGCTAACATGGGTAGCGTTTCAGTGCATTTTACCGAAGGTTCCAAACCCCAATTGTCTTTATGTCGTTAGAGAGACATTTTTGAAGAACATGACCCATCGAATGTTTTAAGGTTATTATAGTGTTTTCGTGTCATCGTCGGCGACTCTCAACTTCTCCAATCTTAACTTTTCGACACACCGATATATTTTTGAAGGATTCAAAGTCTAAACTATAAATAATCACATAAGCTAGGCCCTTAACCCGACATAGCACCAATGCCTCCTGCATTTCGATGTCTATTGGTTAATAAAATTTTCCGTAGTTTCTGGGTAGGCCTTCCATTTTGACAACAAACTCTCGTCGTTTTTGAAGATCCCTGAACTCTGCTCTTCGACTGGCTCAGATATACTTGACTGAGCTATTTATTTCCGTACTTAAATTCCAGAGCACCAACAACACATGCGCAATCGTTTCGTTTTGCCTTTGCCCGTATATTCTGAAGAATTGAGAGTGCTTCTTCCCCTCTCAGCACCACAACTACGGCCGTACAATATGTGAGCCGAAACTAAATAAATAATCACAAGATTTGAAAAATTTCTTTAATAAATAATGTTTTTAGTAAATAAAATTGATTTACTGATCTTAGTTAATTATTAGAATTTTTTTCATAATTTAAAAAAAGGTTGTAAAAATTACGAATGTTTAGCCATAACGTACATTTAAATAGGCTTAGCGTTCTAGGGTTATGTAACATAACTGTTTATTATGAACTAGCTGCTTTAACGAAACGATTTCATAATAAACAGTTTGGAACACCCCGAAATTATATTATTTTTAAATTAGACAATTATTATTAAAATAAAATAAACGTATTTCAGTGAAAATTATTACCATATCAAAGAAAGCGACGTCATATCATTTTCAAAATAAACGTCAATGTCAGTCATATATCGATATTGTTATTATTTGTAAACAAAGTGAAGTCTATTTTTATGAATTAAAGTTCGAGAAAAGCATTTTCCTCATAAAAATATATATTTTGACCGTCTAGATTTAGTTGTGGCCGCAAATTACACAACGCTAGATTATAGACTACCAATACAATCATGCGACAGATAGATACTTGACTATCTACCACAATAATTTAAAAAACTGGTGGCCCGAAGAAATTGCCAGAAATATTACTGAAACTGTACCTCTCAAGCCATCCCCGCTTCCGACGGAATCTTCCACCTTGAAGTCAGTCGTCGAAATAAAGGAAAATATTAATGTAAAGAATTTTACGAAGCCCAAGAAGTCAGTCAAAAGTGTTTCTAGTGAACATATTACCGCATTTTTGTACGAAGCTCCACGTGAATGCTATTTGATGGTAAAAAACTTGCTTATATTTGGAACAACAGGTGCTTGCCGTTACTATGAGCTGTTATGTTTAACTGTGGCTAATATACGACGAAAAGAAGTCGTTTTATTTGCAAGAGTCCCGTCTTCTACAACAAATAAGGAGTGTTAACTTACTTGATGTTGACTGCAGAATTAATAATAATTGTCGATTGGTTTGTGTAAAAAATATGCGGAACTGCACCTTCGTACTCTGTTATTACAGATTATTTTTGGGTTACCAAAAAAATCTGTTCAGTGTAGCTAGTGGGTATCAACACAAAAGATAAGACGTTAAGCAAAATTGTCTATTAAATTAGAAAATCCAGATACAAATACTTTCTAGACGTTTGCGGAGACGACATAATAAATTTAATGCTTCATGATGGTCGAAAGATGCTGAAGTAGTAGAAAAATCCATCCAGAACAAACTAGACACAGCCAATAAATCATCAATCAACAATCAAAATAATCCAAAACAAACCAAAACCTTTATTCAAAATTAGCTTCATGATTATGTAAAAACAAAAACTTTGTCCGCCGGATTCACTAACTTTAAGCCTATACAACTAAGCTTTTAAAGCTATAGATTTACCTGTAAAGTAAATTTAAAACCTAGCAGAAGTTTAAAACTCCACTAGTAATACTTTGTTAGTGAATCCGGGCGTGTGCATGTTGAGGAACACATTTTTACAACATATCTCTAAAGATCGAAGACAATTTTTCATGGCAATTTTATCAGGGCTACCGTCGGCTTTAACGTATCACTAATCAAAAACTCGCTTCACGTCTAGAACTATGCACGACCACGAAAGAACAAGACTTTCATTAAACTGAAAGTATGCACGAAAACAGACACGAAACAATGAAATTGATTTTTTTCAGAGCTTAATAGAAAATGTTTATATAATAAATTTAAAAGCTATCCGGTCAGTAGGGAGTAATTTGCCGTATGTATAGGCGTGATCAGACGGAATGTGTATCATTTTTTGGGTAAATGAACGGCCGCATGTCAACAAAGACAGGGCCAAATACAAATAGAAACAAAATAAACAAACGTCTGCAAAATAACGCCGAATTATTAAAGAATTTTAATATTGATAATAAAAACTGGTCTAAAAAAGAGTTGAGCTATTTCTCCGATATTAAGATATTTGAAGTGAAGACTTCTTTAGGCTTGTTTAACACATTTTTCCTGGGTATTGAATGAAATTCAGTCATCACGCATCACGATCGGCTCCTTAACGGTCATTCGGCTCGAATCGACTTCAGACAAACGAGAAAGAGAAACAGTCAGTAATATATTAATTCGAATAATAATCTACCTAACTGCCAAATTATATACATAAGAACATAATAATTAACTATTAAATAGGAATTATGCTGGTTCGTATACTTATACTCATTTTCGACAAAAGCGTTCGAGTGAGACGGTGGCTCAGAGGTCATGCTCGAGGTATCGGGTTTGATGCCCGAAATAATCAAGAATTTTTTTCTTTTAATTTTATTTAGTTATTAAAATCGCTTTGTTTAACTTTTTACTTCTGTAACAGGGTGGATCGAATTCGAGTCTGTGTATGGGGATCTCGAAAACCATAAAGAGATACAGTGTCGGTCAAATTAGGGCAAAATTGTGCATTTAGGTGGCTAACAATATGCCGTTTAGAAAATTTTAAAATTCGGACTATTTCCGGAGATATTTGGAAAAAAACTGAAATATTGCAAAATCGATTTATTTTTTTCCTGAGCTTATTTCAAAACGAATTTCAAATTGAATTGCCCTTTTGCATTGCCAGTCTTTCCGATCGATCCAATGATGGTATCCAGTTTGGAATCCGACATTTCGTCTTCATCAACTTTCTTTTGTTATATACGAACTTTAATATTTTTTTATCGTTTTTAATTATTAATATGAATACGTGTTTTTATTTTTATTTCATTATTTTTTTTTATTTCATTTATTTTTTTTAATTACTTATTTAGGTTTGGCGTAATTTTAAATAGTTTGTGTTAGTTACTTTCTTTCTATTTTTATATTATAAAAATTTTTTATATTATATAAAAATATTTTAATAATGTAAGTAAAATTAAATAAACAGGTTCATTTATTTTTTACCCCCAAAGCAAAATGAATAATTCAAAAATATATATAAAAATAAAAAAAAGTAAAAATATATATTCAAATTAATAACGCCGATATCTCAAAAACAAAATTAAGGTTCGTATTTAAAAACAAAGTTGATGATGGCCCCCTGAAAGCGAAACGACGGATTCCAAACTCATTGGATAAAGCGGAAAAAGTGGCAATGCAAAAGTGCAATTCAAATTGAAATTCGTTTTGAAATACCTCAGTTTTTTCCGGATACCTCCGGAAACACTCGGAATTTTAAAACTTTCTAAATGGCATATTGTTAGGCACCTAAATACGCACTTTTGACTTGATTTGACCAACCCTGTATTTCTTAC
Organism: Pissodes strobi; assembly: GCA_016904865.1. Classification (NCBI taxonomy): domain Eukaryota; kingdom Metazoa; phylum Arthropoda; class Insecta; order Coleoptera; family Curculionidae; genus Pissodes; species Pissodes strobi. Next base: position 266,754 of record MU182240.1, read on the forward strand.
AGTTTTCGAGTTCCTCATGCATAAACTCGAATTCGAGCCACCCTTTACCAACCGTTTCTTTTTAACGCTGTACACTTTTTAGATTATTCGCCCTCATTTTTATGTGTTTATTATTGCGTGGTTAAATGTTTGATTGAACTACATACTGCAAATATAAAGATGTAAAATTTCCTAATTTGTTCTCTTGTAATTTTGGTGTTTATTAATGCTAGGCTTTCAGTAGTTCTTTTTTTCGCACTAGCCACATTAGTACATTCTATACTCAATTCTATGTTCCATAGGAAACTTTCCAGCGTTACAGAATTAGAAAAATACGTCTGACAATGGAACACTAATAATAACCAACTAACCCAAACTATCCGAACAACAAATGTATCAAGACCATCTAAAATCTACCCGTTTTTCTTCCCCCAGATGATCAATTGCGATGAATCTTGAATAAGATACAAAATCAGGGATAACGACTCACCAAAATATATATACAACCAGAACCTTGGAGTATTTAGGGGCCAATCAAGAATTATCCTCAATGAATACTTTTCTGATGGGGCACTACTACAATCACTAACTGCAGTCAGGAACGGAAACATGAACGGTCATAAAGTTGTTTTTGTGGAACAAGAAGTAGCCAAAGCCACTTCTTCATCCGCCAGGGTAAATTCGAGCATCCGCCGACTAGGTAGTCCAAATCTGACTATGAAACTTGACCAGAAGTGTGGCCAACTGAATGCAGTCAATAATTCTCAACCTCCTGCGCCTCCATAAAGAATGTTTTGTTTTCTAAAGGAATAATGTCATTATGACAAAGGACATCAGTATACGTTCCTATACTTTCTCTGGTGTAATAATACTCTGGATGGCCAGTACAACAAATTGACCAGTGGCCGATTGGTTTCATGTTTGACTAATCCAATATGAAAATCTATTCTCAACAGGAGACCACTCATGAATATAATAATACTACAAATACGTATAACATATAGCACAATTGAACTATTACCTTCATTAATCGAATCATTCATAACCTATTAAGCTACGCAGTGATATACAGTCGCCAAAAATAAACCCTCATCTTGTTGCGAGAAACCGAAAGGCCGCGATTTCAATCAGTTTTAGGTCCATTACTTTAAATGCTAATTAAACTGTTGATTAACAAACCAAGTATTTATTTAACCCATCTACCTAACTGCGATTATCACTCTTCCCTTATTTTCATTGCTTTCTACTTGTCCACTTGGCAATCAACGATTTTATCTATAGTCGGCGTTGCTGCTTTATTTTCTCCTAGATTGCTAGCTATTTAAGTCACGACTTGCGTTTTAATCGTTTTGCGTCTGGTGCAAATGTAACAGAATCTTCTCGAGATTCATTTCAGACTTTATTATTCTTATTTTGAAGTTAGCCAAGTGTGTTTTATATTTATTTCGTTTTTTCTATTCAGTGATATATTTCAAGACCGAATTTTAATACCATTGATACCAGTGATTTTGCAAGTGCGGTAATTTTATTAATACACAACAATAAAAATGTATGAAAGCGAGAAACGTAGAAAAAAAAAGCAAAAAGGAAAGCAGCACCAATTCTACATCAGCAGATAGTTGTTAACGTACAAGAAGACGAACGCTGTGACTTCAAGAAAAATAACGAACACTGGAAAATGGTATTTGCTCCAACGATTTTTTGTAAATCGTAATTTCTCAAAAAACTCCTCTTCATTCAACTCTAAAAAGTAATCGAGGCATCTTATGTTGAATATATTTCTAACATTTCTAATAAGTCAATATCATCAAAGAAAAGATTCACTTCACCTCTAGATTCATAATTATGATAAACAATATGCTTTGCTTGATAAAAGTCACAAGAAAACAACTATAATAAATTTGGTTAAACTAATCGCGATTCGAAGCCTATAGCAGCGCTTACCCTTTGGTCTAATCCAACGGACAAACCACCTTGGCGCATCATCGAGTTTAATTTTGTTTTTCTGATTCTCGAAATCATCGCGATATTGGCGTAAAAGTAAAAAAAATATTGAAGTGAAACTTCTTGGCGAGGGTAAGTTCGAAAAAACGAAAATGAAAATTAAATGAATAAATGTTACCGGGAGTATGTTGAGCTTACAGAGAATTCTCTTAATTCCAATTTAAATAATTTTTGGTGGTTTGTGAGATCTAATAGAAGTGAGGTTCAGATTCCACCTGCTCTAGCCCTGAGATGGCTAATTTGTTCGCCGACTACTTTTCTGAAATGTATAGCCAGAGAGCTTGTCCAGTTCCCAATGAACCAGTCTTCAATAATTTACATGTAACGGAGTTGTCCATTTCAATTTCTGATATCTACACTAAGTTGTCTCTGCTGGATGTAAGCAAGGGGCGGGGCCCAGATTGTCTCCCCTCCGGCTTCTTAAAGCAGTTCAGCTTTATTTTGGCACGTCCCCTGTTCTTCATTTTTAACGTATCCCTCCAATTAGGAGTTTTTCCTTCACGCTGGAAGACCAGTTACATAACACCAATTCATAAAAGTGGTGATATTTCCCAGGTGACTAACTATAGACCTATTAGCATACTGAGTGCAATTCCTTGTTTGTATGCTTTATCTGCGATGTAATGATTCGCTTTCTCCAACCCCAACTCATTGATGAACAGTTTGGCTTTGTTGGTGGCCGTTCTACCGAATTAAATCTTCTGACATTTGTCGACCCTCTGGAGGAGGGTTTTCAGGTCCATGCCTTGTACACGGACTTCTCTAAAGCCTTCGATAGGGTCAATCACCAAATGTTACTATATAAAATAAAGAGAATGGGTATTGATGGATTCTTGTTGCAGTGGATTGCATCGTGTTTGACTGGTAGAACTCAGGTTGTTCGTGTTCAGGGTTATCATTCAAGAGAGATACCTGTGCTGTCTGGTGTGCCACTTGGGACCCTTGTTATTCAATGTTTACATCAATGACATCTCTGAATGTGTTCACCACTGTTCTTCGCGTCTTTTTGCTGACGACTTGAAGATGTACCTGAAAGTAAAATCCTCTGGTGATTCTGCTCGGATGCAGAGTGACTTAAACAGGCTGGTTTCTTGGTGCCATAATAACTCCATGGATTTAAACATCAAAAAATCTCACTCGATGTGCTTTAGTAAGAGTCGGTATATTATTGACCATTCTTATTATGTCAATAACAGTGTCCTGGAATCTGTTTCGCACATAAGATACCTGGGTGTCACTCTTGATAGTCGTTTAAGTTTTGTGCCCCATATGTCTGAGATCACTTCAAAGGCACTTCAAATGTTGGGCTTTATCAAGAGATGTTGTAGAGATTTTCAAAGTACCGACTCCATTCGGTTGCTTTACTGTTCCCTTGTACGTCCTCACTTGGAATATGGTTCATGCGTGTGGTCTCCCTTTTACAATATCCATATCCAGAACATTGAGCGAGTTCAGCATAGGTTCTTCAGACATATGGCATACAGGCTAAATCTTCCTGCGACTAATTTCTATCAACTTAACTACAACCAAATAGAATACAGGTCTTACACTTAGCAACTCTTGAGACCAGAAGAAATCTGAGAGACATGTCAGTCTTCTATAAGATTCTTCATTCCCGAAACTCATGTCGGCAATTGTTGGCTGGTATTGCCATTCATATCCCATCAAGACCCACTCGTCAGGCAATTTCCTTTCATGGCCCTGCACATAGAACCAACTATGGCTATAACTTGTTCCTGGCAAGGACGGCAAGACTCATAAATCATCACTCCTCTAATGTTGACTGCTTTGATACACCTGCCAGATTCGGGAAGAGTATTAAGGAATTTATATCCTTTATATTTCTTTTCTCGCTGTCCTGTGTTCTAAAGAACCGCCAACTTTTTATGGGCACTATCAAATGAAATGAAAATAGAGTACCTATTCTAGTCATGGCTGTGCCTGTGATGCATTTTTGATGGGCATTTTATTAGTCATAGTAAATCATGTGATGTGAAGACTCTTATGTGAATGGGCGGGGTTGCGGTTTGGTCTATGCAATGTTGTCTTGTTCGGACGATCGCTGTGATATTCTACTCTATTCTATTCTAATTTTTAGTTTGTTGTTTTCTTTTTCTAATACGAAGGCTTACCACCTCGCTACTAAGTTATGTTATAGGTTATATTATTGGATTGGTATTTACTGTATGTTAGGGTAGGCATACAATATTGTTACTTTAATTTAATATATACACTTTGTAATATTGGGCATTTTGCCCGTTGAATAAATAAATAAATAAATAAATAAATAGAAACGGAAATCAAAGTGAACCACTTTAATCAAGCATGTTCTAGTATAGCTTCAGGATATGTAGCCTGAGTAAAATGAGGATCCTGGACGAAAACTGGACCCCCGTATCCCCCACCGTTCGGCCATCACTGAAAAAAATTATGGTAACTTCACAAGCCATTTTTGAGAAAAATTGATGAACTTTACAAAAGTGGGTCATCTTACAATTTTTTCTTAAATATTACAAAAGATAAGTGGAAAATTTTATACACTGTGAAATTGAACCGCGATGTTTATTAAAATTTGTGTAATTACTTAATTTTTTTGTTAATTTACACCCATTCTGTGAAATTACAATTTTCTTTGTAACATCTATTTGTAAAAACACTAAAAGGTTTTAATTTCACATTGAAGACATAATAGTATATTGTGCAACAAGTGCTGAAAATAAGACTTTTCACACGAATGAGACAGTTTGGTGACACGAGCCGTAGACGAGTGTCATAAAGTCTTTTCAGCACGTGTAGTACACTATACTTTTTCTACTGCTATATACAGGGTCTGGGTGCCCCACTGGGAATGTGGTAGAAAATTACATGTTACCTATATGGGAAACTTTTTTAATATTGATTTATGATAAAATTTTATTCCTAGCGAAAGAAACTACGTAAGAGATTCTCGCTAAACTATAACTAGGGACAGTCCTAAAATGGGGCCACCGGTATGGGGTATCTCTTTTCTAAATATTTTGGAAAAGAGGCTCTGGGGGCGAAGCTCCAAAATGAGGCCCCAGGGGGGCGAAACCCTAGAATGGGGCCTATGACACGAGAGTCCCATTTTTACAGATTTTGGAATGGAGCCCCGGCGAAGCCCTAAAATTGTTCCCCAAGCCTTAAAAGGGGGCCCCTGGTATGAGTGTCCCATTTTCTACAGTTTAACAAAAAGAGGCTCCTGGGGGGGGGGGGGGTTAAAGCCCTAAAATTGGGCCCCCATTTTTAGAGATCTGGGAATGGGATCTCTGAGGGCGAAGCTCTAAATCGGAGACGAAGCCCCTTAATCTAAATACCCGAATAAGCGTGTGAAAAGTATACTTTGCATACGCCGTGTGCAAAGTATACTTTTCACACGATGTTTGAAATGTCCAGTTTTCAAGAGCAGTTGTTAGTGCGTTTTTGTCTATTTTCAGGGCAGTCGTAGAAAAAAGTTATTAAACAAACTTTGCATATATTATGTTTTGTGTTACTAAATACCTTAGACTTATATTAGTTTGGGTTTGTACTAAACTTGTCATCAATTTCGAAGAAATTAATATTTTTGTAGTATAAGCTACAGAGCTACATTACACAAAACTTGAACGTGGCTTGCCCCTCGTATAATCTTATTTACTAAAACACTGTTTAAATTATGTCATATATTGAAAAAGATTAATCAGTTCCGTTTAGTCACATTTAATAGCCTGCTAAATTAATCACTGTTTTGAATGTGTCAATACCAGAAGGACATTCATTAATAGCGCTGTGACATTTAAAATACTGAGTAATATAGCATACTATTAAACTGGCTAAAGGATATTGAAAGCAGTGACCCCTACACTAAGGAAATGCCATTAGGGTTCACTACATTCAACTGCAATTAGTCACCTTAATAATCTTAACACCCTTCTAAAAGATGTAGTGCTCGTACTCGCAGTATCGACAATGACGAATTTAAAGCATTTTAATTACTGTTTTCTTACTATTTTCAATCAAAATAATATTTAAAATATATAGGAACGTTCCATCGCATAACTCTAACTTCTTGGACATTTTCAGGTTAATATCTCCCCCTCTAAATTATTAATTTCTATATAATGGTGGGATCATCACAGCTGCGTAATGCTTGATATACATATAAAAGAACACTGAATAACACAAAAATATCCCCCTACATTTTTATTAGTAGCTTCTATTCCTTGAAACATTTGATATAGAATTAGTGTAATGTAAATCGATTTTTCCAAATATTGAAGGGTTATAAAATTATATTTACCCATCTGTTAGTTTGGGTTAGTATATGATAAATTGATCGCTGCTAAAATATATAAATCGATTAAATCTGATGTTTCAAAAATATATTAAGGCCCACTACTTTGAACGCCGCGCCGATTAGTTCTTTTTAATCTATAATTTAATTTAGACAATGTTGAGTTTTACTTTCGTTTTAAATTAAGACTACTTGAAAGCTTAAGGAGGTATATCAAAGCGATTAGTTTAGTAAGTAGAGAGCTTAATCAAATCCTGATATAATATACAGGGTGTTCCATTTAAAAATATGAAACTTTTTTATGCCACGGTTTTTTGGGACAACCTGTATAAAAGAAAATATACTTAGTAAAAACTACATCTTATTTCCTACAAGTTTTGTCTTTAACATTTTTTCTGAAATAGTCACATAAAAAAGATAAATGGGGTGTCCATTTATAGTGAATATCCCTGTACTTTAATAATGCAATTATGCATTTGCAATTAATGTAAACATATAAGTACAATTTTTTATGTACTTCTTAATCTACTTACATTCATTCATCATTCATACATACTCACATAGAAATAAATCTACAAAAGGTTTTTTAAAATTAGGAACATCTACTAAAAAGTCTTGATTGTTTGATTTAAATCTAGTTTTCGATCTTTCTTATTTTAATGCTTAGATCTCCAACTTAGCAGCATTCACACATCGTACCTTTAAACTTTGACTGCTTTACCTGTATCTTCAAAAGGGACTACAGGGAGAGATTTTACTAGTTACTTTCCAACTTCCTTTGTTTGTTTTACGGAAACCATAACATCCCGCTTTCACCTTGCTTGCAGAAATTATTCGACCAGGAATGTCAATCCGCCATCTTATGTTCAATTTTCCAAAGGGGACGCTATCTTTCTGGCTTCGAGGAATTGCTTAAAAAAGCCCAAAGGAGGTCTTTGTCCAATCTTGAACAAATATAACTGAGGTGCACTAAATATTCTCTAATATTTGTGCATACAAGAAGAGAAATTGGCCCAAAAGGGAATTTGATCTTTTGGCGCGAAGAGGCACTTGCTAGAGCGCGGTGACTAGGCCGATCTAGCAACGTGGAGTGTTAGCAGAGTGACTCGATTAATTATTAATTTCTTTCTTCGAGCGGGTCGCCTAGCGGCAAACCCACATAATAAAAGTGGGCGGTGACACATACCGAATTCATTTGAGATTAAAAGGATAGAAACTGTTTCCTTTATTTATTTGACACGTGCTGTTTCCTGAACACTGACGGAGACACCAATATATTGAATTGGAAACGATTAAGAACGATTTCCTTTACGAGTGAAAAGTTGCTATATTATAATCTGGAGTACAGGTTCGAACTAAGGGATCGTCCGTCCAGGTTTGGACTAAGGGTTTTGAAGAACTGGCATATGCTAATTTAAATGCACAAATTGGGTTGTACCCGGGGTGAAATAAATCTATTCGTGGATCAATCATGACTCATTCATGCTACGTCCATGCAGGGTGTTCTCACCAAACTATATGGTGAAAACGATAGTTTTTACACGTGTTGGGGTGTTTTCCCAACAATTTGTACTACTCATTTATTCCCAAAAAAATGACCTACCCGCAGATGAAAATAGATATAAGATTAAATAAAAAATACCAAAGTTGCAGTACTTTGAATTTCGTTGAATTTTTTGGGTGTTGTGCGTTTGATTGGAAATTTTATAAGCTTTATAAAAATATATAATACATGGATATATATTTTAAATAATAAGCCTAAACTTCATAATTTCACAAAATGTGTCTCTATACGACACTCTTGATGAGTATAGTATAATTGTCTTTTAAACAACGGTATAAGCATTAGTATGCAGAGATTGTTAGAACAATGGAATGGTATTTTTTTATTGGCAAGACCTGTCAGTGGCAAAATTTATATTTTGTGTGCAATATTGCGGGTACATCTATAAATTAAAATGATACTTAAATAAAAAATAAATCTAAATAAGTTAAAAGGTAAATAAATATTCAAACAAACGTATTGAAATATAGCTGAGAAGCTTCACGGGAGTTGTCATTGCTCTGTATAAAGCAGACTAACATAATATATTGATAATTTTCATTTTCAGCCATCGTAAAAAATACAATATTACACAGAAAATATAAATTTTGTAAGTGACAGGTCTTGCCAATAAAAAATTATCATTCCAATTCCATTGCTTTAATAATTTCTGCCGACTAATACTTATACTTATACCGTTGTGATAATGCTTATACTATTACTCATCAGGAGTGTCGTATAGAGATACATTTTGGGAAATTATATTTTAGGCTTATTATTTAAAATATATATCATGTATTATATATTTTTGTAAATCTTATACAATTTCCTTTCAAACGAAAGCAAAATATATAGGGTGATCCATAAAAAAATACAAGTTTGATTTATAGCAAAAAAAAGACAGCTCAGAGCAAAAATCTGACTACGCCACTGGATTCAATAAAGCCTTCCCGCTTAAATCCATTAAGCCTAAACGTCACAAACCATGGACCACGAAAGGCTTACGCATATCTGCAAAAAATATGCGTTCCCTCTCATACATAAAAAAATTCACTAACTCCATTCAAGTTCTTGAATTCATTTCGAATTATAGGAAGATCTACTTATCAAGACAGCAAAGAAACTATATTATCAAAATCGTTTATCAACTGCTAAAAACGTATCCAAGGAGACCTGGTCCGTTATTAACGATCTTAGAGGCAAAACAAATTCCGCGGATCAGAGCATGCCAAAACCAAATGATTTAAACGAATATTTTGTCAACGTGAGCAAAAATGTTACCTCTGGTATTTCTCCTTCTCTCGACCCT
>MU182240.1:276279-295657 GCA_016904865.1 Pissodes strobi
GCAGAGCTCATTGCGAATACTACTTTAAAAAATATAAAATTCTTATACGCTTCCTGGTTTGTTTATTTTAGAAACAACTTGTTTAATACGCAAATATCGAACCATATTTCCCGAAAGGCCACAAACTAACCCAACAAGAAATTCGAGTCAGGATATCTACCTTCCTTTTCCCTCCTCTGAATTAACAAAAAATTCTATTCTTTATAATACCAAGAAGTTATACAATACACTCTCGCTACATCTTAAATCCATCCCTACATTTGCTAAATTTCGTGAAAAAACGAAAGCTTACCTACTAGAAAGACCTTATTATTCTATAAATGAGTTTTGCGTGGATTAAATTTTATTTTTTTCTCCATTAATTTCAACTAATCGTTAATCGTTATTAAATTTTCTCTTGGGCATCATGTGCGGTGAAGAATTTTTATATTATATATATTTTATAATAGGTATAGGATTATCTTTATGACGAATGAGTGATTTTTCGGATATACAGGAATTACACAAAATTAAATACCAAGCTATCAATTTTAGTCATGTTTTGTTTACTTTTACTCGGTATTTCAACTCTGCAGCCTATGCACATTGTCCGAGTCAAGTTCACCGACATGACCTTCCTTATATTTCCCAACAGCATGCTTCGCTATAATGTATGTTTCATATTTTGATAACACTGAGGTTCTTTACCCTATGTTTTGTGTACTTCCTGTGGATCTAGTTCAACTGCTTATGATGTTCTGTAATATAGTTTTTTTGTTAAATCGTGACCAATTTCAACTTGAAAATTGCTTGTTGTTCTATTTTTATCGTATATATTATTGTACATATTAAGTTTTGTTTTGTTTTGTATTTGCTCTACTATGGTTCGTTTATTTACTTTAATTCGCTTTGTCCATAAAATTTATTTGAATTTTTCTGTGGCAATAAAGCATACCTGACTTTGACTTTTGACTTAGATTCTACGTAAAAAAGTGTATAAGAGGTAGTTTTTAGCTTTGCGATATGTTAAAGGATAACGGAGATACGAGGGGGGACCCAAAATGCATTATTTTCAATTCTGGTATCTCAGAAGCGAGCTATGAAAATTTTGTTTATACCATCGTTCTTTTCACAAAAAAGTAGCACAGTATTGCAATCTTTACTCGTAAGTGAGATACCATGTAATATCATCGAAAATGGGACACCCTGTATTGATTATAAATGCCCCCACCCTCTAACTTTTTTATTCGACATTTTATAAAAAAGTGTCCCAAATAAAAGTTTTATGGTTGAAAACGAAGTTTTGAAAGAATCTGTTTTCACATATACAACTTTCTTATTTCAAATTGATAGGCTGTCTTTTTATTTGATATTCGGATTGTCCTTCAAATTCTAAACATCTCCTATGTAGCATATCCTATACCTGTCTCTAACGGTCTTTGAAATATTGACAGTTGAAAATCGACCATTTATCAAGTTAGACAGCTTGTAAAATCTAAACGGCTAAAGAGAGAACAAAACGGTTTGCACTTTCCTATATTGGTTTTTCATAAGCTATCGTATGACATCGAACAGCTCGCCTACTCCGCCTGTTGAATCTGTGCGACCATATCCAAGAAGTGAAAATCCACGCGGTAGAAAGAGAGGCCGATCTAAAATTCTTACAGAAACCCCAGAGAAAGAAGACTTGGAAGAGGCATTAAGAGCTAAAGACCAGAAAAAAAGCGAAAGTTACAAAGAGTCTTCAACACAGATGAGATATCAATTTCAGATGAATCTTTTTTCCATCCATGATGATTCTGATGCTCTGGATTTTGAAGAAGAACGGTGGGAAGATGAACTTGATTATGAAGTTGTATTTGAAAACTTGTCAGTAGGTGATTTTATAGTTGTAAAATTTTGTACCAAAAAAACTAAAGTGCACTATTTGAATTTTCAAAAAGACCAGTTGTGACTTAGAAGTCAAGTACATGAGAAAGAAAGGTTTAAAATTTTATTTTCCTGAAACTGGCGATATTTCTACTGTAGAAATTGGAGATGTTGTCGGCAAATTGCCACCTCCTTTACAGTTAAAGGGCACGGAAATAACACTCCTTAATTTCGTTTAAATTCTCCTTGTCTTCGTTTCATTTTGGATAAATATTTAACGTATTTTAAGTTACTTATGTTCTAAGACAATTTTCTGTAAGAATAAATTACTTTATTTTTCTAAAAAGTTGTGTTGAATTGTGCCCCACTCAATGTTGAATTGTGCCCCTCAGTGGGGCACCATTCAACAATCTGCCCAAAAATATTGATAATTCTATAAATACCTCAATGATAATTCTATAGAATATAATCGATAAAGAATAGATTTTATAAAAAATTTCTATTATCACTTGACAGACAAAATATAACAGTATTAACATGTCTCTAAATCGCCTTTTTACTATCTATTATTTTGAGATAAAAAAATTCGAAATGAAAAAGTGTTGAAAGGTGTCCCCCTCTCCCCTACCCATGGTACCGCCTGCCAGTCAGTACCGTCACATAGTTCTTGAAAAGTTAAGATAGGAATACTGTCAAGAGCTATCTGACGGTACTAACTGGAAGGCGATACCGCATGGGTACCAAATCTGGTACCTCGGTAGGTACCATCAGATAGCTCTTGAAAAGTTAAGATAGGAATGTGAAGTTCATTTTACTCCATCTCTAATGATCTTCTTGCTACCAAGGTGAAAAGTAGCCAAAGTACCGATTTTCAAACTGTTTATAGCTGTGAAACTACTAACTCTAGAGGTATAACATCATACGACATAAAATATACTTAGGATTTTAAATAGAATCCAAAAATGCAATAATATACGGGGAGTTCCATAAAAAAAATATATCTTTATATTGGCGTTTGCTTATGGGATACCCTGTATAATATTTTCATAAGTAATAAAACAATTCTCGATAAAAAAATTAGCTGTCTATCTTTAAAAATAACCAAGTTAAGGGGGGTGTCCATTTATAATGAATAACCCTGTACACGAATGTGATCTTATAACTCCAGGAATGCTCAATCAATTTAGCGAGCTCTTTGAACAATGAATCTACTATTGAATGAAGGTCGGTGGTGGGCAATTTCAACATCTAATAAATTGGTAAGTTAATTCGATAATATTACTTTTAAACCTTAATTTGTCCAAAACTACTCATTTAAAATTAAAAAATAAGATGATATTGAAAAGGTAATTGAATGCCATTTAAAATGATGTATAACGTGATATTTATTTTCATTTAAGATTTTTAGGGTAAATCACCCCCTTGAGATTAAAGTTGACGAGTCCGAGCGTTTTTCTGATTTTTACATCATAAGATAGAAAACTTCGGCTAACATATAAAGGAGCGCCTCGATTACTTTTTGAACTTGAGCGAATAATTTTTCAGAGATTCTGATTTACGAAATATTCCTGGAATAAATGAGACGTGCACTATTAAACAGTTTTACCATTTCTACGGTACCTCTTTCGTTTCCAATTATTTTAAGTATACATTTTATTAACAGTTCCGCCTGCAGATGTAAAACTAATATGCATTTTTATATATTTTCTTCTGTTCCGCTTTCACACATTTGCATTTTTGTAAAAATGCCAGAAACTAACTATTAAAAATCGTTCCTGAAATACTTCGCTGCAAAGTAAATACGAAATAAAAATAATAAGGTACAAGATCTCAAATGCACCTCAAAAATATTCACCAATATTTTGCGTCTTTATCTATTATATTTGCACCAGACGCTAAATAAGAAAGACGTCGGCGTCGGTCGGGACACAAATACCTCAATCTAGGAGAAAATTATTGCTAAATCGGGCAAGTTATGAGCAATGAAAGTAATGGGAAGAGCGATAATCGCGTTTAGGTATATCGGTTAATTTATTACTCGGTTTATTATTTAACGGTTTAATCAGCGGGTCTAAACATTACAATACATGCAGCTTTGACACCTTGGTCTAACAACACTAAATATTTACCTACGTGATATTTTCTAGCAAAACATATTTTAAATTATTCCAAGCAATTCTCCAATTAATAGTAAAACTGATAAAACAATATTAGTTTACAAATGTAGATTTGGAACAGGTTTTCATCTGAGATTTTCTATAGATTAAATATACTAAAATATTATTAAAAATAATAAGAGGACGGACTTTGGATATCTGTATTGTATATAACAATTACGGCAGTGTAGAAATTATTTTAAAAAATATATATAAATAAAGGATTATCTTCTTCAGCTTATTACTAAGTCGACTTTTCGTAATCGTAAACACTTTTGGATAATCATGTAACACTTTAAGCGACAAAATGCAATAATTTAAAGTTTAAAACAAATGATCGAAAAACAAGGCATATATCATGCGGGAATTTATTTTTAGGCCAAACGAAAATAGCTGACAGTTGAGTGAATACGATTACCAATTCGCGGATCTTTTGCGAATAGGGTTTTTATCAACCAATGAATAACTTTTGAGTTAAAAACTCAACGCGTTCGTTAACAAATTCACGAAACCATCACACAGAATCGAAAATTGAGTAGAGTGTAAAAACAATTTCTATATTAATAATAATAAAAAAAAATGGGCGAAAATTTTCAATGCAAATACGAGGAGTTAAATTTACTATACCTAACAAAGATTATAGAGACAATAAATATAATTTTGCACTAAACGAATGACGAATTGATAGCATTTTAAAAACAAAGTAGATTCATAATTTACGATTGTACGACACACGTTTCATTTTAAAAGCGGTAGACTCGCGTCGAACTGCGCGTAATGTCGCACATAGTATCGGCATCATTTTCCGCTCAATTAATGATGATTTCCTCGGCAATCGCGCCACTCGCCGACTGGCAACTAACTGCAGACCTATCAACTTGATAACAACCTAAATATTAGATTTTGAAAACAAGCGCCACAGGCACATTTTCACGGTGGTGGGGTGAGGCGTGAACTGTGCGGGGAAGGGTTAGTTAAATGGGTAGGTGTACGATGTACGAAAATGGCAGATAGATGGAGTGAGACGCATTAGTAATATCGACGTAAATAATATACTCAAAATCGGAATGACAACTACTCATTAAATACTACAAATCATTCATCGTCTCCTTATCTTCGTCCTTTTAATGAAAATTTACTACAAATATATGCCAGAAAAATTACTCCTTCTTCTGTAAATCGAAGCTATATATTTTATGTCATTAAATTTCATCGCATGTCTTTACAGTTTGCAGAATAGAATATGTTTCTCATAAATATAAAACAATGTCAAAACCGATGCGGATATCACATCGTTATTCTCGCTCGATTTTGATAAAGCAGTATAAAATGAAATTCGAATTGGAAACATCAAAAAAAGAAACAAGTATGATAAATATGACATAAATATTCACGCCTTTGAGGACGCAAAGCTAAAAGCTTTTCGTTGTATAGATAATAGCAAAAATTTGCACATTTTATTTTGAACCAATTTTCATATTTACATAATTTTTTCTTCGGTAACTTAACTAACTTACCAGACCTTCTTGTGGTAAAGTTATTCATTTCGATTTTTATTACATGAAAATACCTGGAGATTAAAGATTAGTTTTGTTGCTGTAGAACTTGTAGAACTGGCCCAGTAACCCTAATAAAGTAATTTAAATTTATTTTAATATTGAAACAAATTCCTTACGACCATGCGATTGGGAGATACAAAAATAGACAGATTTGTTTACTAAATATGAAGACGCCAACATCGTTTCCCTTCTTCTTTCGCCTCTTATAAAATAGTATGCAAGCCGTACTATTACTTACCGCCGCTACGGCAGTGTTGCCGATGACACGCAAGAGTACGTCTGTATCATGGAAAATCATTAGCTTGTTTTTAATAACGTAACAGAATAACTACATTTATTAGAAAATAGATCATGTCAAAATATAAATTTTTCGTTTTAAAGTATACCATGTAGATTATAACATATAAACATTTTTAATACACAACTTGAATCAAAATGGAAACACAAAAAAAACACGAAGTGTTATACCTATTTTGCATTAAAAACTTTATGTAAAATGGGACACAGAGCCCATTGTACATAAAGTTTTTAGTGGAAAATAGGTATAACACTATTTATTTTTTTTTGTTTTTACGTCACCACTTCACATTGTTCACGAAATCAGCCGTATACGGCTGCCAACTGTCGCCTAAAATGTTACGCCCATAGTGCGCCGCCGAGAAAAACATGACGCAGGCGTGTTGTTGTGGCCGTACATGAAAGAAATGTTTGATGCGCTTCGGCCGCCATCTTCATTATTTTCATTCATTACTTTATCTTCACGTTAAAATTTATAATGTTGACATGTAAACATTTGGTAATTTATGAATGACTGCTATGTCTGTTGTTTTTTGTACGTCTTTGGGAGACCCTCTAATTCATACTACTTACCTAAATAGTTTGTCAATTCTAATAAAATCATGTTTTTGCTGTTCAACAAATAGGTTGGTGGGTGTTAGCGTATCAAAAAAATTAATAGCTTGTCATTGCCAAAATGATTGAAATATTGTACTGTTACCCCGCGCCTCCGGTAATATTACCGTAATTTACGTAACTTTTCTTGGTAATATTCGCTTGCGCCATCACTCACTAGCAAGGATAGTATTAAACATATAGGACGGCATATAAACAATAAAACTTCTCGCTATAGACATGTATCCTAAAATGCACCTCCTCCGAGCTACAGTCATCGTAAGTTGCGCGATTATTTTGAACTGCGGCCACAGTTATGCATCAAATATCCTAAAAATGTGCAAGCCCCTGTTACTTTAAACCGCTCTATTAATTTTCTGAGTACTCTTCATCTGTTCAGCAGCGATTTTCTCGAAAATGGTTAGTTGGGGTTAAAAAAAAATGCAAAAGACCAACATTTTAATTGTTTGCATGCCTCACTAGATAGAGTCGTTTAATTCTTAAATTTCTTTTCGCAAACGTAAAATTTCGGCCATCAAAAGCGTAAGCTCCCTCAAAATTAGGTTTACGCACGATACACATATAAGTGTATCGTGGGTTTACGTGATTCAAAATGAATAGAGCGTCTAAAGGCACAGGGTCTTGCACATTTTTAGGAGATTTTATGCATAAGTGTAAACACAATACAAAATATTCGATTTTTTTTAGCACGACTTACGATGGCTGTATCTCGGAGGGGGTGCATTTTAGGACTGTTAGGTTTAATAAAAAGTGTATTAAAATAAAAATTCCATAATTTTATTATTCAAAACTGCATAGTTCGCCATGGGTTTTTATTGTTTTTAATAAATTTGACAGATGTTTGCCAACCATTTTCTGTGCTCAGCAAGTCGTTTAAAAGTTTTGCTGCGATTATTTGAGCTAAAAATGCCTGCTGTTAGTCCCGAAACAGCGGCTGCTATGGTTGCGTTGATTCAAGACGGAAGAAGTGAGCGATATGTTGCCCAACGTTAACATCCCGTATCAAATAGCACTGTGCATCGTATTTATACACGTTTTTTGGAAACTGGAGGTTACACTAGACGACCTGGAACTGGCCCCCAACGAAGGACTAACGATCACGATGATCGCTTATACAAAGTCTGCGAGATCGTCATGCTACAGCTGTACGAATTCGAAATCGACTTCATCACGTCCGGAATACCAATGCAAGCGAACGGACCGTTAGACGAAGACTTGGTGAAGCCAATCTTGCTAGTCATAGACCCGCAACAGGTCCAGAGCTTCTTAGACGTCATCGTGTTACGCCACTTCAGTTTGCCAGGATATGAACACTGGGGTGAAAATGAATGGGGGCGCCTTTTGTTTACTGATGAGTCGAGATATAGTCTACGATCTCCAGATGGTCGTGAAAGGGTATGGCGAAGACCACAAGAACGTTTTGCAGAATGTACCTTTAGGCCTCTTTCAGACGATACGGATTTTAGCCGGTCCGGTGCTATTGGTTTTAACGTGAGTAGTGCATTAAAACCTTGTGACAATTAGTTTAATGCACTACTGGACTACAATAAACCGGACCGGCTAAAATCCGTATCGTCTGAAAGAGGCGTTAGTGTATTCCTAGGATAGGCTACCAAGGAGGTTCACTTATGGTGTGGGCTGGAATTTCTCTAGAGGCGCGCATAGAGTTGTACGTCACTCCAAGAGGCTCTTTAACTGCTGTCAGGTACATTCATGAAATTCTGCAAGATTTTGTTGCTCCCTATGTTGACTTTATTGGCAATAATTTTCATTCTGATGCATGATAACGCCAGACCCCACACCACGAGAATTACTCAAGAATACTTAAATGATGTAGAGACATTCCTGTCTGGGAGTGGCCAGAGTTAAGTCCAACCCAATTGAACATGTTTGGGACATGCTTGGGCGAAGACTACGAAGTCGTGTTCCTGCTCCTTTAACCTTAAATGAATTGCAACAAGCTCTTTTAGAGGAATGGGACCTTTTTCCTCAAGAAGACATTCGTCACTTGATTTTAGGCATGCCAAGAAGAATGCAAGCAATCATTCGCGCACGTGGAGGCAACACTCGATATTAAAAATGCCCCTCCCCATCAGTTTTTGCTTAAAACATGTTGCTTTTTCGTGTGTAAGTTATTAGAACAATAAAACATCACATAACATAAAAGAAATTAAATTATATATAAAACATTAAATGCTCCGTTTTTCGTGTACGTTTATAGGAAAAGCAAGTCTTATTTTGACCCCAAAGATTCGCCCTTATAATATTTGCAATACATAAACATTTCCATATTGAAAAGAGCGCAAAAAATATTAAGAATATATATTAAAATTATAACTAACGCATCACATCTCTTATGGAAAAACTAGCCCATTGGAATGTAATTTGGTTTACTTTTGATGTTACGAATTGAAAAACAGCTGATATGTGGTATGTGTGCATCTTACGCTCTACAGATCGTAATATTTTCATTGTTTATTTAATTATAAATAAATTTGTATTCACTGAAATATTATTATAGAGGGTGTTTCACTAAAAAATCTTAAGAGCGCATGTTTGGGGTAAAAATAAAACTTTTCCCAATACACATGTGTATTAAAATGCACCTCCCTCTTCCGAGCTTATACAGTCACCGAATATTAATCGTAGCTAATGTTCAGTGCCACAGTCATCGTAAGTTGCGCGATTATTTTGAACTGTGGTCACAGTTATGCATCAAATATCCTAAAAATGTGCAAGCCCTTGTTACTTTAAACCGCTCTATTAATTTTCTGTTTCAAAATGGCTTAAACTTAATTTTGAGGGGGACTAAGGAGATCTACACTTCATGCATACCAAATTGTTTAAATATTTTTATTGAACATTAAAAAATAACATCTCTTTCATTCAGCAGCGATTTTCTCGAGAATGGTTAGTTTGGGTTCAAAAAACCGTAAATATCAACATTTTAGATTTTTTCTTGACTAGATGGTGTCGTTTGATTCCTAATTCCACTTCGGAAACATACAATTTCGGCCATCAAAATTAGGTTTACGTAATTTTTGAGGAAAAAATTAACAGAGCACTTAAGCAACAGGGACTTGCACATTCTTAGGAAATTTTATGCATAAGTGTAGTCGCAGTACAAAACAATCGATTTTTTTGCACAACTTACGATGGCTGTAGCTCGGAGGGGATGCATTTTAGGACATATGTTTATAGGATTCACACCTGCTATTTTGTCATTGGTGTTGAAACAGAGTTAAGCTAGTATATTAAAGCAAATTGTTAAAATAAATAATATTTGACAGGTCCTATTGTTATTTTATTAATTATCTACAAAGCTTCTCTTGGTAAATTTCCATAAATGCACTAATTTGCGAGATATTGCCGTTTGAATGTTTACAATCCATATAACTTTTATTGATACAAAATGCACGTTTTAATTATTATGAAAATCACAAGTTCAATTTGCTAGAGTTAAAGTTTTAATACCCGTTATGTCCGAAACGGATCCCTTCACAAATCATACGAACTTTGCTATTGTTTCGGCAAGAAGAACTTGTCCAAGCGTTCCAATATAACGAGCGATATATATGAACAAATATGAAAACAAAATCCTATGAACACGGGTCCGAATAACTTTTCTAAACTCCTTAAGATTTTACGGTCTCGACCTAATATTGTGATCCTTTGCTATCGTTTGGTCAGAAAAGGTATGTTTGGCAAGTCACGTCACGCTATCACCTTTCGAGAAACTTAGGCGGATAATGAATATTGCTGCTGTACCTTGGGTTAGGTTTTTATTTTGTTTTTCTCAGAACTGTTTTAGGCAGTACATTTCCATTTTAGTCAACACTATTTTTTCCTCATTTTGCCTATTCATGATTTTTCTGCTGAATATTTACCTTGTTTACGGTATTTTCCTTTTTTTTAAATTGTGATACCATTTCCAGTTGTTTAAATTTTATAAATTAAGCAAGCAACAAAGAACAAAACAGAAACAAAACTATGTTCAACAGTAAAATAGCTATCAGCAATCACCAAATATTTAGAGACAAAGGTTAAAAATGTAAATTATTAATTAATACATCCATGCAGCAAGCAAGCCTTGCAAGTCTTGCTTTTAAATAAGGCGTAAAATCAAAAAAAAGTAAATAAGACATAACAATAAAATAATCTCAGACTGTTTCGAATTTGATTTCCGTATGTTCCACTCTTACCATTGGATAACTAAAAATCTGAAATTTTCGAAAACATAAAAATCTAACAATCGAACATTTACCAATACCACACCATTTTCTACTAATTAAAAAACGAATTAATTATTGATACGTACCTTCCTTTTCATTGTCAAATACACCCTAGTAAAAAGTCTATACCCAACCCGAATATATTACGTTTATGTTAATTTTATGATAACTACGTCTACCATGATGATAATTTTACATAATTCAGAAATATACGTAGACATTTATTTCGGAAACACTAATTTAAAAAGCTAGTGTAAATTCCACAAAAAATATTAAATTTAATGTAATATACAAACAATTTAAATTTAAAAAAGTAATAGTATTATTACAAACAATCCCTAGATATTATCATACAGTGAAAGAATCTCGCCAGACTCTTGCAACTTGCAAAAGTCTTGGTCTTGCAGGACATGGTATTGGTCTTGTTCTTGCACACACAGTATTGGTATTGCTCTTTTTGCAAGACCATGATCAAGCCTGATAGACCGAGACCAGTCTCGCTCATCACTAGTTCTCGCATTAAATATAGAATATTACATGATGGTTTCTGACTTCTTGGCAATCAGGGTGGGCAAGTTTTGGGCATCTTGGCCAACACCACCACCGGTTATAACCGGGTTATTACCGGAGAGGTCAATATTTATATGATCCCCAAATTTTGCAATTTTTTTTTATCGAACACTACAATAATTTAGATAATTCTGGCCTAAAAATGACAAAAATTTTAAATTTTCTATCAAAATAATACAAAATACATTATGTAATTTTAAAAATAATTAAACTACAAAATAGAAAATAACAAAATTTATCTAAAAATTAAACTTAAAAATATACGTTACGAGTTGAAGATGAATAATTAGTTTCATATAATTGATATTAATATTAAGTAAGTATTGCCATCACTATAAGCCATATTTCGGTTTTTAGCTGCTTTTTAAATTTAGCCTTCTATATATGAAGAGGTTAGTGGAGCTTGACTGGCTGGATTGGATTTAAAATAGATTAGGAATCCGATTATAAAGAAGCATTTGACAATGGTCGACACGACCTCTTTCTACATGATAAAGATATCAGAATTATCAGCAACCTTTACTGGAATCAAAGAGCTGAAGTGCGGCTTCCAAATGTTAGTACGACGGAAGGGTCCCAAATTAAAAAAGGAATAAGATATTCCTTCATGATATTCAACCTATGCAGATGTAGAAAGAGTGTTTTTTGCATTATCATTCATAAAATCAGTATTGTCATTACTATAAGTCATGTTTGGGTTTTGAGCTGCTTTCTAAATTTAGCATTTTAGGGTATACTAAGAGGTTTGTGGAGTCAGTCAGTTTGGATTTAAAAATAGATTTGGGACCAGATTATGAAAAAGTATTTGACAATATGCGACAATGGCCTCTTGCTATAAAATCTAAAAAATTAAGACCTAGACGATAAAGATATCAGAATTATCGGCAACCTTGTATTGTCATCACTATAAGTCATATTTGGCTTTTGAGGTGCTGTTTAAATTTAGTATTACATATAAGAGGTTATGGAGCGCCAGTCAGTTTGAATTTAAAAATAGATTTGGCACCAGATTATGAAAAAGCATTTGACAATGCTCGACACGATTCCTTGCTACAAAATCTACAAGATTTAGACATAGATGATAAAGATTATCAGAATTATCGGTGACCTTTACTGGAATCAAAGAGATGAAGTGCGGGTTACAAATGCCAGTACAACAAAAGGGTCCCAAATTAAAAAAGTAGTAAGACAGGGCTGTATGCTCTCACCCATGTTATTCGACATATATGTAGGAAGTGCGTTTTTTGAATTATCATTCATAAAATAAGTATTCTCATCACTATTAGCGATACTTGGCTTTTGAGCAACTTCTTAAATTTAGCAGATACTGGCCACATGTATATTACTCATTAATTTTTGATAAATTTATAAATTAGCCTACTAACTTAAATATGACTTATAGTAATGATAATACTAATTTAAAAAACGCGCTTTCTACATATCATATAGGTTGAATAACATGGGGGAGAGTATACTCTCTTTACTCCTTTTTTACTTTGGGACCCTTCCGGTGTACTGGCACTTGGAACGCGCACTTCAGCTAATTCTGATAACTTTTATCATCTAGGCCTAAATCTTGTAGATTTTATTGCAAACAAACATGTCAATGTCAAATGCTTTTTCATAATCTGATACCTAATCCATTTTTAATCCAAACTGACTGGCTTCACTAACCTCTTTGTATATAGGATGCTAAATTCAAAAAGTAGCTCAAAGCTCAAGTATGGCTTATGGCTATTTCCACATATATGGTGAATAACATGGGGGATAGTATACAGCCCTGTCTTATTCCTTTTTTATTTTGTGACTCGTCCGTTGTACTCGAATTTGGAAGCCGCACTTCAGCTATTTGATTCCAATAAAGGTTGCCGATAATTCTGATATTTTTATCATCTACTAAGATATGCGTAATCTTTTAAATCCAAGCAATTCCTTATTGATTCTCACGAATTTTGACCCCACCCCAACCCCCTGCCTACAAAAAATACCCTCGGAGCAAATGACAGATTTCTTAATATAATAAATACATATAATATTACTCTTCCCTCCTTTGAACCAGCTAATCTCAACATTCGAAGAGGTTAGTGGAGCCAGTTAGTTTGGATTTAAAAATAGATTTGATAGGTACAAGATTATGAAAAAGCATTTGACAATGTTCGACATGATCTCTTGCTACAAAATATACAAAATTCAGGCCTAGATGATAAAGATATCTTGATATCTTGCTGGAATCAAAGAGCTGAAATGCGGCTTCCAAATGCCAGTACAACGGAAGAGTCTCAAATTAAAAAAGGAGTAAGAAAGGGCTGCATACTCTCCCCCATGTTATTCAACCTGTATGTAGCAGTTTTTGCAAGCATCTTAGGTATACAGGTAAACGATGCTCCTACCAACAACATGAAATATGCTGATGATACAGCGATTCTAGCAGATTGTGCTGACAGTCTCCAAATACTGATGAGTACCATTAATGACGTAAGCAGCGCTTTGGGCCTGAAAATGAACGTTAAAACCGGGTTTATATAAGATTATCCGGAGAAACACACTGTCCAACGTTCCAATAAATCTAAACGGTGATGGAATAGATAGATCTAAACAGTTCAGATACTTGGGTTATATGTTACATAACAAATGGGATCCCGAACTGGAGATTAGAAGCAAAACTAGATAAACTAGAGCGGTCTTCTTACGACTGCGAAAGGTTCTGATGGATCACAGGCTCAACTTTGATTTAAGATATAATATGATCAAATGTTATGCATGGCCTGTTCTTCTGTACGGCATAGAGACGGACACACTCAAAGTCTCCTCTGTCAACAAACTTGAAGCATTTGGAATGTGACTCTCCTTTAAATGCTTAAAATATCATGGGTAGAAAGAGTTAGAAACGAGGACGTGCTTAGGAGAGCCAGACTAGAAGATCGAGAATTGTTTTAAAATGTCATGAAAAGAAAAATAGCTTATTTCGGATATATTATGCGAGGAGACAGGTATGGCTTTCAGCAACTAATACTAAAGGTAAAATCGAGGGCAGAAGAGGTGTAGGCTGTAAAAGATTAATATTGGGGAAACACCCCAACATGTGTATTAACTTATCGTTTTTCGCCGTATAGTTCGGTGATCACACCCTGTATGTTTGTAGTATGATCGAGCCATAATTAAAACCCAAATAAATTTATTTCACCCCATGTAAATAGCAAATGTGTGCATTTAAAACATTTTATTTCAGTTACTCCTAGTCCGAACTTGGAATAGATTCCATTATATGAAACAATCGCTGGAAAGCAAGTTATCACTCTCCGTCAAAGAAACCGGTTTTAAACGTTTAAAATATAATATATCTTTGTCTCTGTCAATATTGTGTAAACAACAATGTGTCAAATAAAGAAAAATATCTGCTGTGCTCTGTGTTCCTTTTTTTTCAAACCTGAATTAAGGACTCTTTTGGGCGTTTTTACCCATTTTCTCAAGACAGAAAACGCGATAACGGCTCCAGTCTCTCCTGTTGCCGTTTGAAAAAGGTAAAATGGCGGTTGGAAAATTGTAGTAAGATAAGAAGGAAGACGAATTTATTCGTGTACTCAAGATTCGAATCAAGTTTCGAAGTGGTATCTCTGGTGAAGTTAAGTTGAGAGAGTCGTAGAAGAGGTAAAACTACAAGGTATTTAGTCTGAACGAAAAGCAGTTAGTTGAGATAAAATTGATTAAATTCAGTAAAGAAAGAAGTTCTTGTTAAATTAAATAAACATTGACATTTAATAATATTGCATAAAAGTTCATCACTTCTATTTCTGCAGATGAAGCACAAAATGTATGCAATAAAATCCAAATTTTTGTCAATAATTACTTAATATCTGATCCTTCCCACAATAGGGCTAGATGGTAAAAAATTATTGCGAAAATCAGTCAAGATTTGACTACTGATTAAAGCCAGTTTTGACCGGTTAAAGCCAGTTTTGACCATTGCCCTGATTAAATTTTTTAAAAATTAGTCTTTTACCAACCATGTTCTCAATGCATAGGAATAGAATAAATTAGTTCTTTCAAGTATCACCGAGGAAAATAATCCAGAGGACTTACATCAGGGGAACGAGCAGATCAAGCAATAAAACTACATCCTGATCTTTCGCCGTATACTTGATTTAGATGCGTAAATTAGTCGTATTGTACCAATTTTGTTGTTTAAGTGCTCATGAAAGCTTTCTCATACCGTGATTTCGTAAACACATTCTTTTATTTTGACTTCTGGATTACGCGTAATTCGAGGTCGTCCACAATCCATCCTTTTAGGTGTAAAAGTATGTACTGCTCCCTCTTAACCGATGGTGCATTTCTTAAAACAGTTTTGCACAAGGGATGCAACGATCCATGGATGATCTACGAACTGCACTAGCAAAAACGGGTATTTAGACATTTTTTAAACTTGCTAAAAGAATAATTAAGGATAAATAATCACCGGAGCCCTTCTTTACGCCCATGTAAAAAAAAACATTACACGAAAACGGAAAAAAAAATAGTGTTGATGTTCATGAAGTCATTGAGTCAGTACACTAAAATGAAAGTCCATGCTTAAAGGGGCAAAGAACAATAGAAATTCTTTGAAACTGTTCGTACAATGACAACAGCAATATCCTTTTTCGAGCCGATTTTTTCGAAAATAGGATAGTGGGGACGTAATTTACTAAAGATCATAAGGTCCGTAAGATAAGAATTTACAGCATGAAATAAATATCGCAATCTTTCCATCGGCATGCTTCTGTACCGTGAATTTATTAACCCATAAATCGTGTCCTAAAACAGGGACCTAGACTCTTACTTCAAGAGAAATAAAATAAAAACCCTATTGGATGTCATCTTCAAACGGTCTTAGTGTCCTTTGGGTGGCCATACACGATTAACTCGAAGGAAAAAAAGCATCTCAATATTCTGTGCCGTTGAAAATTAATATGGTGTTAAAAGAGTCAAGAAGTATTCAATATTGTAAATAATTAGCCAGCCTATCGATCTTAATATCCCAAGAAGTGACTCGACCAAACAAAATTGCAAAAGGGGTGAGTTATGAGTAATAATAACGTGGATACACACATAGGTGGAGCTCTTAATTACTTATTTATGATAAGGGGTTGCAGAACGAGCAATGGCTCTCTTGGCAATACCCCTTTTATTCTAACGCATAGGGAAAAACATTGGTCGACAAATATTTACCTTGGCATTGGCGCAGATTTTTTTATATAAAAATAACAATGTTAGATAAGTTCCGCGACTCGTTGACTTTAAAACCATGAATAAAAAATTAGAAACTAATTTAAAAACTACTTTTTATCTTATATGAAAAAGTCACCGTCATTCTATTTCGCAGAGCTAGTAAGAATCAGATGAGTTATTCCAGAATAAAACATGATCAATTTAAAATTTTATATCTTGCGACCAAAGTGGTCCTCCGAGCATTTCCTTATTTGCCGGGAAAACAATGAATCTAACTGGTTTTCATTCTGGGTCTAATACGGTTGCAGAGAACGGGAATAATATCGGACAGTCGCGTTCCAAAATTTCCGTTTAAGTACGCAAGGAGAAACATTTTAAAAACTATACCCAAAGTTACAAATATCATAAAAAAAGTCCATTCCTTTTTCCAGTTATCAGTAATTAATTGTCACTAAGTAAATACCGCTTCACAAGCGATACTACTTGCTTGAAAGTAACAACAAATACGCATAAATAAATAATTAAGTTCTGCGCAGTCCAAAAAACTGCTCCGAGCAACTAGGGTTATTTGACAGTTTGGCTTCGACGAAGACATATCAAACTATGCATTTCAATTAATAATGTGGACCTACCTTACTCTATACTGAATTGATTTTATTGGACCATCCAGTACTTACCTGAAAAGAAATAAAAATTATAAATAACAAAAACGTGTTATTGTAAGGCAACTGTATTGACAAAAAAATATATATATTAGTCTTTCTGATACTATGATTGGAGATTTCGAAAATGTATTATTCATTTCGAGAGGTGGAATAAATCCCTAAACTAAATACCTACTTGCGATCTCGTGGAAAATTGTGATAACGTAAAACCCGGTTTAAAAAGTTTAAATTTGCATTTGGTTTGAATTGTAAATCATGGTAATTATCAAGTCTTTTAAAACGTACCTAAGCAATCTGTTCATAAATTATTAATCCAAATCATAGCGTGGGCAATGTAAATACTTTTAAATTAATGTTTATTGACACTGTTTTATATATAATGGTAGTAGCCGAGGATATTATTTTTATCTAAAATGCAAATGTATTGCAACAAACA
Source organism: Pissodes strobi (assembly GCA_016904865.1). NCBI lineage: Eukaryota > Metazoa > Arthropoda > Insecta > Coleoptera > Curculionidae > Pissodes > Pissodes strobi. Next base: position 293,863 of record MU182240.1, read on the forward strand.
AATCTTTACTGCCGCAATTTATATTTATTTGCTTGGCTCGGATGCTTTTTTGCGAATAACTTTAAATACCTTCTTTATATCCCCGTTATTTTCGAGGCATTCAAAAAAGTTTGGATATAAAAGTTGATGAGTTCGTTATATCAGCGGATTAGAGTTAGGAAAACACAACTTCGATGCGTCAATATTTTTTCTTAACTCTAATCTTCTTCTTCTTTTGTTTCTCCACCCGCATTTTTTGTCCACTTCTGGACGTAAGTTTCTTCCATCTCTTTCCACTCTCCGATGTTTTTTTCTGTCCTCATCTACCGCATGTCAGTTATGGTTCGTATGTCATGCATCCATCTTTTCGGACGTAGTTCCATCCTACTTTTCTTTACTGTTAGTTTTTACGTTCATCTGCCTCCAGCTTGTCTTTGTTCTTCTCGTGATCTCATCATTTCTTATTGTATCTCCCAGTGGGATACCGAGCATAGGTCAGTACATCGATTTTTGCATCGTTCTATAGTTTGTTAGTATTTGTCATTCTGGCATCTGGAAATGGTGAGAGGGTGGCTTTGAAAGGGCACTTAGGCCCCATTGGACCCCCCTGTGTATCCTCGAGGCCTAGGTCAACCAATCCACCTAGGCCATCGCCCAGCGTAGTGTTGTAAAAAAGGCGGCGATGTTGCCCCAGGAGGCTGTTCTGAAAAAACCCATGGTTGGCCATCGTTCTCCCAAAATGGATTCCTTTCGTTCCGAAACAGCGCAGAGCAGATGCTCTACTGTTTCTTCCTCCTGTTCAGAGCCTCTGCTTAGAGGTGACATGCACAATCCCATTATGTAGAGATGTTTTCTTAGCTGGCAGTGTCCAGTCAGAATCTCCGCCATGAGTAGTAGGTTCTTCCTTAACATACGCAGGTATGCCTTTACTGCAGACTCATTAGGGTAGCTTAGTAGCTCCCTGGTAAGTCGACAGCTAGTTGTCTCGTCCCATCTTGTCCTAAAGTCTTCATGGGTAATCTTTTTTATCATACTTATTAACGTCGCGATAGGTAGATTTGAAGGGCCAGCTCCCATAATGGTTGAACAGATTGTCTTCCTAGCCAATTTATCCGCTAATTTGTTGCCATTTGCGGGCGGCATCCTCCAGTGAATTGTGACATTCCAGTACTGACTTGTCTGTAAGTTTATGACTTTTCAGGGCCAGTGGTGCTTGTCTACTGTCCGTGTAGATTTTAATAGTCTTGCCCTCAGTATTCCTGCGAACAATCTCTTTTGTTGCCACAATGGATTTAGCAGCAAGTTCAGACTGAACTATGCTTGCTTGCACCCTCCATAGACCCTTTGAGTTCAATTCTCAAGCTACGGGAGTAAATTCCACAGCCTGCTCCTTCATTGGTTTTTGAGCCATCCATGAAAATGATAACCGCACCTTCGGTTATAGGCTCATTTGGTTTTATTTGAATACCGTAGAGTTTGTCGAAGACAAACTTGGGAGGCATGCTGTCTGCTCTGGCCTGCAGTCTTCTGACCGCCCCTTCCCACAGGCGGCCTTTAGTCTCTCCAGATTCTACGCTGGGTTGCACATCAACGACTATGAGCCTTAGCAATGCAGAGTCACCTCTTTTAGATAAATATCTAGGGGCGGCAAGCACAACATTACTTTCATGGCTCTGGTTGGGGTTGTTCTCATAGCTCCCGCTATGGTTAAGCAGGCAGTTATCTGTACCTGGCTGAGCTTAAGCATTGCCGTTTTTTGTTGACTCTACTGGACTTTGTCCACTTTAATTATATACCCGATATATATATATATATA
>MU182240.1:300657-322533 GCA_016904865.1 Pissodes strobi
TCTAAATTGTCCAAATAAATACATTGGCATGACGACACAACTTTTAAGCAACAGGTTGAATGGACATAAATATACTAAGAACGCGTCAACAGCCCTACATAAACATGAAACCACCGAAAAACACGAATTTAATTACGCAGACACTAAAATACTGGATAGCGATGACAATTATCACAAACTAATAATTAAGGAAATGATACAAATAAAAAAAGAACAAAATTGCGTAAACTCTAAAAAAGATATTGACAATCTCAGTCAAATATATTTTAACTTAATAAAATAATGCTGTCGGTTCCTTAGTCACCACTCCGAATTTTTCATGTTATCAATTTATGTATGCATTTTTTAAATAATAAATAAAAATTAAATTCCTTCGCAGAACATCTAAATAAGTAGCAGCAACAACAGCGGTCTGCCTTTTAAATATATATATATTCAAGGTACGTACTATTTTAATATTTTAATATGTAACATGTATAAAATTAACTGTTTTTATTTGAATGTGTCGTCTTATATTGTACAAATTGACCAAAAATGTATTGTATCGTATTATTTTATATAAATTTCATAAAATTTTCATTGTAGCAAACCAAGGAAGAATGCCATTAAACTTTTGAAAAAGCTCTCCATGCAGAGCGAAACGTCAAGTGGCTACACATCACTGTAGTTTCATTAAATAGACCTATACCCAAGAATATCAAAACCTAAAATATTATATATATATATATATACTACCCTAAATTTCCGATGGAATGGTTTTCAATTGATATATCAACGTTTTCGGGACTCATTATTTTGGTTTTAGTGTAATTAATTTTAAAACTATTTTTTTGAGGTTTCATTTAGTTGTTACAGCATTTCTTTCAAGTCCCTGATGTCACAATTAAAGCGATGCCATCTGCAAATCCTCAGTTCTGGGTTTGTGAAAACATCTTTGAATGTTAGAGTAAAGAGTTTGGGTGATATGACAAAACCATGTTGTAATGGAATTTTATTTGTAGTGTTCGATTCTTCAATCATAACATATCGGGTTAGTAAAAAGTACGGTGGCGGCTAATTTTTCGCCAGAATCCCAAAAGATAAATCGTTGAAAATTGGGACTAGCAAATTTTGAACGATGCTGAATTTCAAAATTGTATTGCCATATTTCTCAGTTTCGCTCTACATGCAGTAGCTTCGTAATTTTAAATGTTATTTATTTTTATTTCAATGGATTGACGATGTTGAATTCAGTAGAAATTCAAAATTTTAAAATTGTATTTCTACTATTTACTGAGATATTATAACATCTCATTTTCAAAAAAAAAAAAAAATTGAAAGCTATTTGAAATGTTCTGTTTTGATAGAAATCGTTAAATTTAATCTCTGATTATCCAAAATTAGTGAAATTTTGGAATAAATGCACCATTTCGGATTTTTTTTCTGAAAATGCGGTGAAGCCCTAACTAAACAGTAGATATACGAATTTAAAATATTGGGGTTTTGCACTGTAGTAAAAATAAATAACATGCTCCATTTACAGTCACGAAGATACTGCGTGTAGAGAGAAACTGAGAAATGCGGCATCGTTGCTGATACAATTTTTGAATTCAGTATCTTTCAAACTCTTTAAGTCCAGTTTTCATCGATTAATCTTTTGCGATTCTAGAATCAATCCTTGCATTTCCTAGGGAACTACCAGAACTAGATTAATGACAGCTTTCTGATAGTTGTCTTTGTTTGTACCACTATATAATGGTATGCCATATAACAGATATTGGAACATTTCCTAGTTCCTAATTCGTGATTGTTTTGAAGCAAATAACAACTTCAAGAGGAAATTCTAGACAACAAGAAGAGAGCACATATGGGTATTTCTGTCAAAATTAACAGTTTGGTGTCCCTATGAAATATTTCAATTAAGAATAATTTTAAATAGATTTTTGATATAGGACTGTTTAATATGAAGTGGGAGGACACTTCACTAGTTCCCGAAGAAAAAAGTGTTTTTTTTTGTGTTAAAAATTAAAAAATATATATTGAATACGTCATTAGCGTGGATGTCCCCAACCTCACTTTTTATCAAAAAACATTAATTCTGCGAGATAGTTAAATTGACTCAGCCTTGCAAATTTGGCAAAATATTTAGTAAAGGTAATCAGACTAACTACATAATATTAATGTATTCATGTTATTTTATAACTGAAAGACCTCGACCCAAAGTTTGTCGCTAAGTGTTACCATCATTAGCGTGGGTGAAACAAAACGCTTGAAATTAGCAGCCAAATATATCTTCAAGCAGGTGGCAATACCGTCATCGCAAGAAGCAAAGTGATGAAGAAAAAAAACGAAAAAAAAAAGGGAATGTGAAAGAAGAAGGCGACAAAATATAAAAAATAAGCCAGACAAATACAAAATGGAACAGGAAAAAAAGCATCAGTGATATGAAAGGGCCAAGGAAAAAGCAGACATTACATTAAAAAAGGCTTTATCTAGGAGAGAGCTTAAGGCAAAAAGAAAGTCTTGGAAAGTGAACTCAAAACGTTACAGATCGAAAAAAGTTTTTAGAAAATCTGGCGGATAACTCGCCGCCTGCTAGTGAACTGGAAGATCTAGAACCCGTTGAGGAAAACAGGCTCAACACTCCAGATATTTCTGCCTGCAATAGCAATAAGGGCACCCCATCAAGGCAAAACATTGCAGGAATAAAAGCTATGAAACAGATCTAAAACATAGAGAGACCTCATAAAGGCACAGCGTGACAATAGGTCAACGCAATGACCAGGAAAATGTAAGTAAGCTATTTATAGATGTTGATGAAGTCCGCATTGAAGAAATGGATTTTCCACTTAATATAAAACCGTTCAAGGGAACAATGCAAGTTCATCAACTTGCGTGGACAAAAGATGACGCAAAGCTATATTTTAAAGAATTGAGCTGCTTCGAGTGCAATTATTCCCACTGCAGCCATTTCGCCCTAACAACTACACCGGCAAAAATGGGACAAGGGACAAATGCAGTAGTTAGCAGACCAACCTCTAGTTCAGCTGAGAAGCTAGCTTTTAAGACAAATTCTTGGACCGCAACTATATTTGACAATGAGTGGTACCCTGGTAAGTTAATGCAATTTCCGAGGGGGTAACCACTTCGAACAATCGTGGTACACCAAAAATTACCACTTAATGTATACGACATTTACAGAGTGGTTACCCTGAAAATTACTAAAAAAATTGTAAAAAATACCAATAAATACTAAAAGTTCATCGAAATTACAAAAATTACCCCTTATTGTACAGCACATTTATAGAGTGAGCAATTCCCAATCTTAAGGAAGAATGTAATTATTAAGCTTTTACTTCTCTTTTGTTTCAGGGATTATCGAGGAAATACATGAAGATGACTTAGTGGTGAATTTTATGTCCAAGAGCGGGAAAAGTTTCTTTTGGCCACAGACTTGTGATCGTCAAAAACTGAAATTTTCTGGAATTTTATCGAAACCAGAATTTTGCCCTGAACCAGTATCTAGCAGGCTCTTTAAACTTCCTAACCACGACGAGATAGATGCTTTGTTTGAGGCCCTAGTTTAAGAATTATCTTCGTTGCAAAAATATGTTTTATTTTTAATGTATATTTTTAAGAATCTACTCTCTGTATAATGTGTTAATTTTTATTGTTCTTGAATAAATATTATTTTTTATATTGAGAAAGTAATTTTCTAACTTGTATGCACAGTAGATCTAATAGGATTTTTTTTCACATAAATAAATAAATTTTTTAATTGATCAGTCATTAGCATGGAAATTTCGTCATTAGCATGGATCAAAATTTTTGACAAAACATGAAAAAATTAAAATTAAGCACGACCATCCATCATATCTTTATACTGATCTACTAATATCACATTTAGAATATCTATAGACTCTGCTAATATAGCTACATGATTTTTTATCCGATCGGACGAAAAACGACACCTTTCCGATGTTTTTTTCTCACCGCAAAGTCATGATTCCAGTATATTGCATTCGTTGCTTGGCAACATGCAATAACTGTACAAGAATAGAAAATAACAGTCCGGGAATATAACATTCCCGTCCTAGGCCGGGAATGTAACATTTCTGTCATATTCAAACGCCTTGTTTGTCAGATCTGACGTCTATCAAAAGTAACATTTAGCTGTAGTTTCCGTAGCTACGTAATAAACTTCAAGCTCGCTCGATTCAAAACTTGATATTATGTTGAGTTTAAATTTAAACCACGTTTTTATTTACAGTAATATTTGGCTCTATTTATATAAGTACGTATTCTAATTAATTTCGATCGGATAAAAAATAGTATGTGCAACTCGTAGGAAAAGCACATTCCTGGACTCCTGTGTTGCTGGCCTCGGCTGCGCCTCGTCCAGCAACTACCACAGTCGTCCAGGAATGATTTGCTTTTCCTCCTAGTTACACAATATACTATTTTCCAATTTTTTTACAAACTTTCTACTTTCAAAAATGTTGCCTCTATAAAGAGCACAAGCCAGTATTCTGGAACGCACCTACGTAATAAAAAGTAAAAGAAAGGGGCTTAAGCTTAACAAGTTTGCAGAGATGAGATATATCTTTCGGAGTAGCTCGAAAAACTCTATAAAAACGAAAATGTCAGAGGTCGCGGAAAATTTCAGGAGTGAGTGCACACTTTTCGACTCAGGTATCACTGAGAACGTTGTCGCGTGGGTGTGTTTGTGTCTCTTCAAGTGCCTTATTAGGCATGATCAAATATAATAAGGGACACGTTGTTTGTCTTCCTGAGCATGCTAAGGTCCTAACGAGAAATAAATAACGTAAAAAATATGCAGGCAACGAGAAAATATTCTATTTTTGCCAGCGCACACGTTTCGATGCATGATTTCCTAAAAAATATATTTATGCCTTATCAGAACACAAGTATACAAGTGGATTTGAAAATTGTCAGCGAGAGACTGAAGCTTCCAAATTACGTTTGTATATAAATAAAAATCTACTTATATAAAATTTGTAGATTTGCATATTATTACAGATATTTTGGTGCCTTCGATTTTTGGATGCAGAATCCAAAATATCTGTCAAATCTAGTTTTTGAGATCCGCAATATTGGCCTATTTTAGAATAAAATCAACTTCTTAACACAACAATAATTGCATTACATATTCAGTTTTGACGCATATTTTCATCGGTAACCTAGCTCAAAAGGTAGAGCGCTCACTTAGTATGCGAAAGGTACCGGGATCAATGCCCCGCAATTCCAAGACCTTTTGTTTTAATTTTAGTTTTTAATATAGCTTTGTTAAGGTTTTCACTTCTGCCATGTAGCCTTAAGTACATATCGTATTTTTTTTTTTAAATCAGAACTAAAATTAATAAGCCTGTATCTGAAAAAATAGAGCTGCTACGAAAAAGAAACAGGTATTTTGGAAATTAGCACATCAAAAATATCAAAAATCAGTTCTTACTTTTTCGACACCAAGAAAAAAAATGTTGGGCTATATTATCTTTAATAATTCAGTGTTATATTCGGGACAAAATTCATTTTGGCCTCGGTTTGAACTAAGAAGCGAAAGTTACGACAATATCATCATAAAACCGAGTATAAAACCATTTCTAAAAAGCTGCCGCAGTTGAGGTAAGGAGGATTTGTACAATCTCAGTAATAGTAAAAATGTGGTAAAATTCGTATAAGTATAAATTTCTTTAAATATATATAAATATAAATAAATTCCTTTTTATAAGACGTTACAGAGAATTTACAGAAAAAATCATGTTGTTAAACCAAAAGAATCTTTATAATACTAATATCTTTTCGGTAGTATGCACCAAAACCAATAATAATGCCTTTGCTTTTGTAGAAATCTTCGTTTTTCTAATATCAGAACCTGTAATTTAATTTTTGTCATACGCTCCCAAAAATAGCTATTTTACGGACTCATTTGAGTCCGTAAAATGCTTCTTTTTAGGCCTAGTCCCTAAAAGTCGTCATGGCAACTTTTACGGACTATTCCAAAATTCCTGAATATGTCTAAATGTCAAATTTCGAATGACATGACAAAATTGTCAAATAGTTGCTACGATATCAAATTCTAAGCTAACTTTGTCGTACATTATGATTTCAAAAATTATGGTAAATTTGCAAATTTAGGCGTTCTGAAGAATTGCAAAAAGCGTATAAATAAACATTAAATTTTGGGAGCGTATGACAAAAAATAGTGTTTGTCACACGTACCTAAATGAAGTTTTTCAGGACTCATCTGCTATTCCGGACTCGGCTAACGCCTCTTCCGGAAACAGCAATAATTCGTCCTGAAAAACTCCATTTTAGGTACTTGTAACAAAAATAACTATATTGTATTCACCATAACAATGGTTCAGCATTCGTCAGTAATAATTATACTTGTCTTCTTCCTATATCAACATTATTCTGTTATCGTAACCAGTAGGAACAGTGCACAAACATTATGGGATTCATTATTATATGCCAAAAAATATTATTACTGTTAAGAGTAATAAACTAGCTTCATAATATCATTATTAGAAGGATTTATCATCACATCAAGCGAAAGAAATTATAATAAGGATATGCTCTATTTTATATTTAATTTATAGATCTCTTAAAAGTGCTCTAAGAAATTATCTATCATTAGTACTAATTATAATATTTACTGTAAGATTATTTGTATAGCTTTTACAATTTTATATGAAATTCTAATTAAATAATAGGATAAGGCTATGTTGATAACAGAACACTAACGAGGGAAACTCTCGTATATAAGCACCCTTTAAAGCAACTTTTGCCTAAATTTCGTAATTTAATCTATAAATAGTCAGATAATAGTTATAATTTAATTAAGTGTTTTATAACCCTTCCAATTTAATAGAGCATGAACAAGACAGGCCAGATCTGGATCTGCCTCGCTTTTAACTCTCCTCGTTTACAGATCTCATTTATAACAATAGCTATTCAATTGAAAATCGTTCGACGGAAGCGATTGTTTTCCGTTCACTCTCCCATTATTATTGATAAAAAATAAAAATAGCAATCGGTTGCACTCAGGAAGCTGGAAATAAGAAATAGATTAAACAGTGACTGCGTTTATCTCGTAGAGAGAGATGACATAATCCGAGTGAAACCGTACACTGGGTCTGCTAAGGAACAATAATTCGCATTTAATAGTCTGAATACCTGATCACCTATAAAGCTATTTTCGATCCTATAACAAATGAAATGCCACAAAATCATTACTATATACCTATATTAAAAATACAAAATTCCACAGATCACATATTTGTCAATATGCATTTGATAACAACCAGAGAATATAATGAAATGCTTTAAGTATTTTAGCAAAGAAACCATTATCTAAAAAACGTAGTATTAAGAAAGTGCTTTAATTTTATTAAATAAAGATGAATATCTTGCTTCAGCTTCTGTCAATTTTAACAGAACAGCTGGTTGCTTATGCTAAATGCTGAAGTTGATAAAGGACACTTAAAAATTAACTAAACCCTTAAACAAAAATCATTTAATTCTTCCTAAACACATAATACCAAATTGTAGATACAATATAGCACCTCAAAAACGAATCAATTATTTACCTAATAACACCTCAATATCACACTAACCTAAAAGACCAGCAACCAGTAATTAAAGGGTATGTCATTATTATTGTCATCTTGTCAAAGTGAATTCAAAACTAGACAAAGTGCACGAGCTTTTTACTGAGTTATTTGCATTTACTAACCATTTTCATTTTTAGATTTGTTCGTTCTTGATAACGGGGGCAGATTTGTTCCTCGAAACATCGACCGTTTTCCAGTTTCTTTTAAGTTTTTCAGCTTCGTTAGGGTCACTACACTAGAACTTGTGCTGTTTACACCCTGAGCCCCGAGCCGAAGCGACTCTATTTTCCAATGTTGAAGTGGAGAAAAAAGCAAACATTTGTAAGATAAACATAGATAAATTTGGTTTTCCGCGTAATATATCATGATGGATAAGATGAATGGGTTTGGAACAAAACTGATTTATTTGTAACCAATATATATCAATAGTTGGTTTACAGGCGACTCAAAATTAATATGGGAGTTGAATGGTAATATGAATAATGTAAGACAGAAACATGGTTGCATAGTTCGACTTAATTATAAATTAAGTAATGGAACTTGTTGGGAGGGTTGACGAAGATGCACGATAGAAACTGCAGAATAGCGTGCTGCGCTGACGACGCGACGTTAATAGCGAAAATCGAAGACGATTTGCAATGCCTATTGCATAAATTCAGCAAAGGCGGAGGAATTCAACATGTAAATTTCTATCGAACAGCTGTTGTCATCTTGAAATAACCGATCAGATGTAAACTGAAGATACACAACAGAAGCATTGATCAGATCATGATTTTCAATTACCTGGGCGTAGAAAGAGAACCAATCAGCAAGAAACTCATGTAGGAAGTCCGTATGCAAGTGAATAATGCTTTAATATTTTCAGCTTGCCCAAGGACGATTATCTGTAGTAGGAAATATATTAAGGGACGGTAAAATTATCGAAAATCAGTTCCGAAAATTTGTTTCTTTAGAAACAGCTTGAATACATTTTTATTGGTGCAAAAAATGGCCCGACCCGAAAGGGAGGGCACTTTATAACAATAAAAATGCATGAAAGATGTTTTTTTAAAATAATAAATTTGAGGGATTGATTTTTTGATTATTTTACCTTTCCGAAATGTATCCTGTAGGTTATTTACCGAATAGAAATGCAAATAAACAAATCAAAACTATTTATTTAGAACAACATAAAGTATTACAGTGGAAAGTACAATTGGTGTATATTGTGGCAGTCTCATGCGCATTCACAGGAACAACCATCCTGGGTGTTTAATTCGCTAATTCTTGCTTCTAATTTTTGTTATATATTTTTTATGATGTTCTTGATCTAATGGATGAAGCTGATGCGTGCCCCGTTCTTTTTATGAGTTGTTCCTCATTAACGCCGCTTTTTGACAAAGCAGATACTACGGACGCCCTCGAAAACGTTACTCGAAAGTCCATTTCAGTCAAAGGAGTCCCGCAACACCGACGTCCTAGGTGTTCGCAACTGAATCGTATGTTGGGGAGCTTGTCTGATGGGTGTTTCTGTCTGGCACCACACTGGGCGGAATCATAAGCGACAGTTCGTTCGCACACTTGCGTAATAGTATCGATAGTAGTCCGTCACTTTTCATCGATGTTCAAGGCTATCAAGGTCTTTAGTCAACTGCTCTCCTGTGTATGGAATCCAATATCTTGAGCAAGTGTTTGGGTGCCGAAATCTACACATGGGAACAGTATTCCGGTATCTGGGCGTTATAGAGCAGTAAGAGAATCGTTGTATACAACTTTTTTTGCTCTATAGAGTACTCCTAGCTTTTGTGCTGTTACCTTGGCAATTTTGGTGACGCGATTACCCCAAGACATGTTGTTTTCTACGTTGATGCCCAGCAAGCTTATGGATGAGGCGAGAATCAGTGTTTGTGCTATCATTGATAAGTCAGATTCTGCGGTGTTTGCTTTTTTTGAGAAGACAGCTGCTTGAGTCTGCTGCGTTAAACCGGACATTGTTTTCCTTACCACATTTCACGATGGCGTTCATATACTCATTGATCGCAGCAATCTGGTTTTCTCGTTCGCGTTGAGAGCAAGCAGCGGTCATTGGAGTCCGTGACATGAATGAGGCTATAAGAGTGATGTCGTCTGTAAAGCTGCAAATATAATTGTTTGTCCTGTCTAAGAGGTGATTGATAAAGAGCAGGAACAGTGTGGGAGATAATATACACCCTTGAGGAACTCCGGCATTAATTTTAAATTCCTTCGAGAGATGTCCATCAATACAAACTCGGATGCTTCGATCCCGAAAGGGAAGAAATTGGAAAGCCATAGAAGCAGTGCTGGTGGTAGTCCCTATGCTGTCAACTTGCTTAAAAATCCGGCCATGCCACACCCCATCAAATGCTTGGATATGTCGAGAGCCACTGACGAGATTCGTCGTAGCTCTCGATTGCTTTGGTCCACAGATAGGTCATGTAAGTCAGGATATCCCCCGGTGATGTGTGCTTGCGGCGATCGCTGATGATGCCTGCCAATTCAAGAAATTTTAAGAGCTGTTCGTTGATCAGTTTCTCCATGATTTTGGACATGATGGGAACTAAGGCAATTGACGGTAGTTATTTGGAATCGTTTTTTACCTTTCTTCGGGATTGGTTGCACCTGAGCGCATTTCCAGCTAGAAGAAAAGCCTGCATAGTGAAGCTGTTAGTTCAATAGCACATTTCTTAAGCACTATTGCGGAACCGCTATTCGATCCTGGGGCCTTGTTAGTGTCTAGGCTTTTGAGTATTCGTTTCACTTCGCGTTGGCGAAATATCGGACCTGGCATTGAAGAATTCACTCGCGGGATAGTTGGAGGAGGCTTTCCGTGAGGATCTAAGGTAGAATTTGATTCAAACATTTCGACATGAATGTTCGCTTTTTTAGGCCATTTCCGCTATTGAGCCATCATCTTTGGACCTCTTTAGAGACCTCAGAAATAAATAGACATATCTTCGAAAAGCCAATTTAAAAGTTCCTCTAATCAAAATGCAGATGTAGTTCGTAAGTGAGTAAAATCGAAGTAGTGTCAAGGTATTTTTGAGGGTTAAGTAAGACTTTCAAAAATTGGAAACCAGATATCTGTTTAAAATATCGATTACAAATATGGAATAAAAGTTATTCGTTTCAGATCCAGTCCGTGAACGAATGATACTAAACCAGTGCAGTGGCCGGAAAATTTTTCCGGCTTAAAATGTCTTAAAAAATTTACGAAAAGCAAATCGTAACACTAACTGACTTCAAATTTAGAATAAGAAATCATCATCTCAAAACACAGGTAGAATTGATAAGTAGGCAAAACTGAATCAGTGGCGAGCGGACATGTTTCACAGCCTGAACCTCCAAAGTTGGCATAAGACCCAGTAGCAGTTTTTCCATTGATAACAAAATCCAATTAGTGAGAGAGCACTTTGAACGAATAAACGTTTTTAAGATATATGTAATACGTAGTTTATTTGAAAACTCTAAACCGCCGCTAAACGTCGTCGGTCACGTTTGCAGGAAGAATGTTACGAATATACGAAACGGCTTAAACGATTTAACATATCTAACCGCATATGCATCATTTGTTAATGAAAGAAAATAACTATCCTCATGTTCTCAGTCGATTACAGGCATACGGAATAAACATTGGCAATGCATGACTGCACGCGAGTGAACGGTGTCATCTAACATCTGTGTTTATTCGACTGCGGTTTTACTATCGATCTGAGAAAAATGATCTGTCGATTAACATATCGCTGTTCCTAATTAAAAATGTTTCTAATTTCCGCAATGTTTCTGCCAGGATATTCATCTAAATCTGACAGCCGTGGTTATTATTACACTGTAACGATGTATATCTCATTAGTAATGAGCTTGTGAAAGGAGTTATTGACAAGAGGTGGCAGAACTGAAACATAAAAAAATGTTGCGTTATTCAATTATTGTCGAACGATAAGAATCGTAAAACTAGACAAAAGGAAGGACATTTGCTGATAACACTGTCTCCTTAAAGTATGTAGAAAATCTATCCACATATAATAATATGTTCTTTTACCTAACTTTAAAAAAGCACATCTTGAGTTAAAATGATGAAACTCATAGGCACTTGTTATATCCAAATTTTCAGCCATTTCATTATTAAAAGCTTGATAAAAAATACTGCTTAAAAATCTAGGATGAATTTAATTCTTTCCATATTAAAAAGCAAGAACCTGATCTCTAGAACCAAAGGTGCATACCATAAGCAAAAATAGTATTCAGGTGCTAGACTCTTATCTACACATTTTTGTTAAAATATTTTTGACGAACTAGGATTAATTTAATTCTTTGTTATACTAAAAATACAAGAGACTAAACTTAAGAATCAAAAATATTTACAGTTATCAAAAATACTATACCAATACCAGAAAAAGATTGAAAAAGCTTCCCAAGGTCAGAGATTAATTGAAATCTCTTGTATATTAAAAAATCAATAGTCTTAACCTTTGAAACCAGAAATATTTATCATAGAGCTGATCAACCTCAAACTTGATTTGCCTAATGGGAGTAATTCCTTCTCGTTGATCTATTCTTTGGTAATGATTACAATTATCCTCGCATGGTTTTCCGGATAAAGCATCTGCATTATTATGCAATCTCCCTGCCCTGTGCTTAATCTTAAAGTTATATATTGTTGTAACTTTTCAAGCCACCTCGCTACCTGTCCCTCGGGCTGTTTGATATCCAAAAGCCATTTAAGTGATGCATGATCAGTCTTCATTAGAAATTCTTGTCCATACAGATAATGATGGAAATGTTCAACATACCATACTATTGCCCAAAACTCCTTGCGGGTTACACAGTAGTTCAGATTTCGAAAGTGTTTAACAGTAATATTCGATCTCGTTCTTCTCCCGGTTGTACTTGCGATAAAACCGCTCCGATTCCGATACCGGTGTTGCTTGCATCCGTGTCCAACACAAACTTCCCTATTTGCTCCGGAGATCCCAATATTGGACTAGAACATCGAGCCGCTTTCAATTTCCTGAACGCAAAATCACAGTTACAATCCCAGTTATAATTTGCTCTTTCTTCAGTGAGTTTATGCAGACGTGCAGCTATATTTGCAGGTCCTTAATCGACGAAACTTCTGTAATAAGTACATAATCCAAGGAAGCTCCGCAGTTCATGTTTGTCACGAGGACGAGGCCAGTCTTTGATTGCTGTAATCTTCCTTTGATTAGTTTGGATTCTCTCTGTTGACACGACATGCACGACATGTCCAAGAAATTCAACCTTTTGTTGAAAAAGAGAACATTTCTTTGGATTCAGTAAAAACTACATGCCGGCTTTGTAGGTGCTCTTCGAAAGTTTTCTCCCATTACCATTATATCATCAAGATAGACCAGGCATGTCTTCCAAGTGAGGCATCGTAGAACAACTTCCATAAGACGCTCAAAAGTAGCGGGAGCATTGCATAGTCCGAAGGGCATAACTTTAAACTGATATAAACCACTTCCGGTAGAGAAGGCAATCTTTTCCTTATACTGCTTGCCAGTAGCCGCACTTTAGATCGAGTGTTGAAAACCAGTGAGAACCTGCTAGTGTCGTTAACGTATCGTCAATTTTGGGAAGTGGATAGCTGTCCTTCTTGGTGACGTCATTGAGCCTTTTATAGTCCACGCAGAATCTGGTAGCCCCATCCTTCTTGGTGACTAGGACAACAGGAGATGACCATGGGCTTGATTACTATTCAATAATTCCATCGTCAAGCAGTTTGTCTACTACTGTGGTAACCTCTTGCTGCTTCATCACTGGTAACCTCTGAGGATGCTGCCGTATGGATGAGCACTTTCAGTCACTTTCTTCGGAAGACAGATAATACCATGACTTATGAAGATGTTCTAGGACTTCCTTAGTTGATATTGAAGGTGTTATTTCTGGTCGCGTTTTGCAACTGGTTACCCATTGCACCGGCTTGCAAGTGGCTATTACATCTCCTTTATTGATTTTGATGGAATTCGACGAAATATTTGCTTTTTTTTTATCGGCATTTCGCCGTCTGTTTTGACTATTGCTTTGCCTACAAGGTGTTTGCAAGGCAAATCGTGGTGTTGGATAAGTAGTCCAATGCAGCCTCCAAAATCCTTCTCCAATTTCCCAAAAATTATCTCGTCGGTATTTCCGCTTATTCTGACAGTACATGCCCACTACTTTAATCGGTGTGCCATGGTCTGTTTTGGTAAGGCTGAACTTTTCGGTGCCAAATTTCAGAAGGGTAAGTTTGTTGTCAAAAGAGAATCCATGTCGATCGATAAGGTTCAGCGCCAAAATAAATTCGTCTTCTATGTCGGCTACTAACACTGTGATGTAATTTAATTATTCCCAATTGAAGTTCTGTATCAATTTCTGCAAGTACATCAGCTGTCTCACCGGTAACCGTACGTAAAACTACATTCTTCGACATGGGTAGGACTTATACTCTATTTACTCTGTTGGACCTTACCAAAGATACTGCTACACCAGTGTCAACAGTAATTATAATGGCTTTTCCGTTGATCTTTTCTTTAATAGTTAGACCGTAGGCGGTTTTTCCGAGGGATTTTTATGGAGAGGATTCTGCGGCTCTACCCAGAGATTCACTGCTGTTATCAAATTTAGCTAGATGCAGCCTCTTCTGACTTTCTAGATCTCTGATACCATCCACGAAATATTGGGCAGCAAGTTCCTCTTGAAATTCTTCTGTTGCTCCCGGGTAAGCGTCTGCCTCAAACTCATGCAGGGTTTCACCAGGTTTTTGATGTCGGTAGCCTGATACAGTTGTCTTCTCTGTTGGTGTCCAAATCGTCTCTCCAGGGCAGCTACAGGTATGTTATATATCCCCTGTTGGCTGATGGGAGTGGTCTGTAGTAGTTCCGGGGCAGATCCACGAAGCGCTACCACTAGTCGCTAGTTCACTAGTTTCTTCGTTATTCCAACCTTTGCGTTGGCAACAGCAGCGGCTTCAAATTGTCTTTTGTGCATTGTCCAAAATGTTTGAATGTCATAGGTTGGAGGTTTGATATTCTTTCCTGTGGCGAATACCACGACACAATATCAAACCTCCAACCTATGACGGTTTTTAGTATGGTAACTTCTGCTTGTAGATTTCTCATTTCTTTCTATACGTTTCCTCTTTCTTTTTATACATTCCCAACTTTCTTTTGTACATTTCCAACTTCTTTTTGTATACTTCTTTTTCAAATTTTTCATTTTGTTCGTCCAATATTTACTGTAATTTTCCTCGCTCGCCTACAATTACATCCAGCATCAATTTCTGAAGCCGATCCTGTTCTATTTGCCTATTATCTTCTTGGTCTTGTAAATTTTTCTGACGCCGGTCCTGTTCTGCTTGTCATTTACGTTCATCCTCTTCCCGATGCGCTTGCCTTTTACGTTCATCCTCGTCCCTTACCGCTTGCTTTTTATCTTCGTGTTCATGAAAATATTTATGAAGTCGGTCCTGTTCTGTTTGCATTTTATCTTCTTGGTCTTGTAAAATTTTCTGAAGTCTGTCCTGTTCTGCTTGCCTTTTACGATCATCCTCTTCCCGATACTCTCGCCTCTCAGCAATTAGATTTTCAATGAAATCGGCCACCATTTTATTAATATGTTCCATGTCTGTCTTCTGTTGCCTTGCATTGACCATAAAATATTCAAATATATTATTCCAGATCTACCGTTATACAAAACGCTTGTTGAAATATTTCCCTAGACTGAATATTTAAAGGCAAGAGCTTAACACTGAAAACCAAAAGCATTTATTTATAAATTATATACCAAATGTTAGACTTAAAAATCAAATATTTCTCTCAAGAAAACCTGCATAAGCTAAAACCAGGTTTAATTCCCGCAAAGTCTGAATCCCTGAAGATGATCGGCATTGACCAAACTTTTACTATATCCATGAATAGGGCTAGTATTAGCACAAACTCGATATAAATCCATGAAGATGTTTTGCATTAACCGAAACCTGGTCTAATTACCTGAAGATGATCAGTATTGGCTAAACCAGATCTAAATTCCGTAAAGATGTCTTATTTTAAACAAAAAAAACTCTAAATCCCTAAAGATGACTCACATTAGTCGAAACTTGGTCTAAACACATGGAGGTGTTTTATGTAAGTCGAACCTTGCCTAATTCCTTGAAAATTACTAAAATTAGTCGAAACCAGATTTAAATCCCTGAAAATATCTAACTTTAGACGAAAACAAGCGTAAATTCCTGAAGATGACTCACATTATCCGACAATCGGTCTAAATCAATGAAGATCTTACATTATCAAAAAACTTGTCCAATTCCCTAAAGATGATTCACATTAACCGAAATTTTGTCTAAATCCTGAATATGTGTTACATTAGCCGAAATCAATTTTCTATAAAATGATCACAATTAGTCAAAATCAGGTCAACTTTACCATATTTTTAGTATTACCCGACGCATATGCTTTCCGAACTCCGAACCCAAATTTCGTAATTAAATCATAAAACTACTTCCATTTTCATATGCTGATCTCTACTAGCTAGCAACTGCCCTCAAGTGCTACGTTATATAATTTGTCGTCTCCTAGGTTTTGCCGCCATAATTTCCCCCATTAACATGGTATTTCCACGTCGAGGGACATAATTTAAATTAAAAGAGCTCTCCGTCGAAATTACGTTTCATTAATTTCGGTGAGCATTAATTAAATTCCGTAAAATCCCCATTATGAACCCCAGTAAATGTCACTAACTCAATTCGCTATCGGTTGGAATTGGTTCGCTTTAACATTTAATTTTTCGTCTGCTGACTAATAAGTTTCATTTATCGTTAGATACAGGATAGCCAAAAATGATGACACGCTTTAATATTTCGATATTCGTAGACAGTATGTAACCCAAACTAACTCATTAGTTGTTAGTTTGGGTTAACACTTCCTTACCAAGACCTAACGTTTTCATTCCATGTTAAGTTTACCAAAATATCGTTTTTGTAAATATTAAATTCATCAGGTAGACGTCTAAAGAAGCGCAAGTGGTATGTGCCAAAGAAATACTGAAAAATCA
Organism: Pissodes strobi; assembly: GCA_016904865.1. NCBI lineage: Eukaryota > Metazoa > Arthropoda > Insecta > Coleoptera > Curculionidae > Pissodes > Pissodes strobi. Next base: position 317,319 of record MU182240.1, read on the forward strand.
TGCAAATAATTCCAAATAGCTATGTAACTAGAATCTGACAAAAGCGTAAGGATGTTTAATAAAATGTGTGTGTATATTATTAAAACTAGCTAGCAGTATGCAGTATTTTAAAATAATTATTAGATATTTGGCCCGATATTTGGTTCTCGACCATCGTTCCGCCAATACAATTCATAATGTAAATTTAAGCATAGCGAAGAATCCCGTTGCATATAGTGTACTACTAAAGGCCATGGAAACAGTAAAAAGATATAAATGTATGAAAAAGTAGTACGTACGTATTGCCACCTGGAAGGTACCTAGCTTATTTATGACAGGGAAACTTAAAAACACTGAAGCTGAGTTGAGATGAGAAGATTGAATATCGATATTCTGGGACTGAGCGAATGGATCCGGAAAGCAAAAAAGCATATAAAAGATATATTTATTATTCGGGAGAAATTGCCCCAGAACACCAATATGGCACAGCCATTCTCGTTTCCGACAGAATAACGCAATCGCACTTTGTTCCTTTAAGCAAATTGCAAATAACCCATAGAAACTTAAATATAATTTATATTTACTTATGCCCCAACAGATGGCAAATCAGATTAGGAAATCGAAGAATTTTACAACAAAATAAAAGAAATAATCCTAGTCATAAAAAAGGCGAGATAACGATGGTTATTGAAGATTTTAACGCCAAAATTAACAGTGGTGCTGATGGAGATAACATAGGAGCATAGAGTCTTGACACAAGACATGATGAGGGAGATATATTGGCGCAGTCCTGCGTAAAAAATAACCTCCTAATCGCCAGCATCCTTTCGAAACAGCACTCCAAAAGACTATACAAATGAAGGTTATCTGGAGACAGAGCGGAAAAGACTATCAGAAGTCAAATTGATTTCATTTTGCTGAACCTGAAATTCAAGCGGTATATAAAATCTGTAAAAACCTACCCTGGAACAGACATTGTCTTAATGGACTTTAAACTCGAGGAAGTCCTGAGAGCCAAAAGAAAAATATTCTTACAAAAAAACTAGACATCGCATAACTGAAAAATCACAAAAAGAAAGAGATAAGCTACAAAATTGAAAACAACGAGGAAATATGCAGGGGAGAGGTCATCAAGACAAGGGAATTGAAGAATTTTAGAACAAAATAGAGAAAATAATCGGAGTCGCAAAAAACGCTAACTATGGTTATCGGATATTTTAACGCCAAAATTGGGTGTGGTGCTGATTGCGCAATTCTGCGCAGAAAATAATCTCCTATTCGCCAACACCCTTTTCAAACAACATTCCTGAAGACTATACACCTGGAGGTTATCTGCAGACATAGCGGACAAGATTTTCAAAAATCAAATGGCGTAGTTCCAATACATTAAACCAATGTTTACACAGGTCAACAGTTAACAGTTACATCCAGAACAAGTACAAATAATTAATTCAATTAATGTAAACAAAATAAAATAAAGCACATAAAGATAGTAGAACTCTAGGACTACAATAATAAAGACAAACGTTTACACAGACATACAAATCAACGCCCTACAACAAGAGTTCGCTATTTGCAAAATTAAAATTATAAAATTCTTGAATAGAATAAAACGGATTGGTCAACAAGAAGGTCTAAATTTCTCTAACAAATATATTTAAAGGCAGCTCTCTCACATGGTGGGGCATCCTATTAAATATTCAGGGGGCAAGATAATTTACAGCACATCTGCTCCCTTAAATTCGATAATCCATTAAAAAAATGTATTATTATCATAAGAATGAACGTTCAAAAATGTAGTGTATGCATTAGAATTATTTTTCGCGTATTTTAAGCATTCAAAAATGTATAGGGAATGTAGAATCAGGATCTTATTTCTTTTAAAAGCATCTTTACAGTCAGCCATATATATAGAACTGCCGCAATAATTCTTAGTTCTCTACGTTAAAGAGAGAAGATTCTTCGTGCGGCAGCTGAGTGACCCCATGAAAGTAGGGCATATGAAATATTTGAATGTATTAGAGAATGGTACGCTATTAACAACACAGGCTTTAAGACATTCCCAGCCAAATTTCTTAACACAAACACATTGGGTGATCTTCTTCTTCCCACCTGATCCACGTGCGGGTGCCAAGTCAATTTTTAATCCAGATATACACCCAGAAACTTAACTGCAGGAGGGTTCATTCCTAGATCAAACTGTGCGCTAAGTGTAAAAATCATATTTTCTGTTTTAGATCCATTATGACTTAGTTTGTTTGCAGCAAGCCAATCAGAGGTCCCCGACCGTGTCTCCCGGGTAAGCTCTTGTAGGCGGTTCACATCTTCATCACGCCTCACAGCGGTTGTATCGTCGGCATATCGGCCGCACTGGCGTGGCATGTCGGGAGATCATTTATATAAATGATGAATAACATAGGCCTCACTACTGATCCCTGAGGAACACCAAACCTAATGGGCTGCAATGTGGAGCGTATTCCCTCCTGGTCAACTAACTGTGAACGATCAGTGAGATATGAACGAAGCAGGTTTAAACGTGTTGCCAGACACATTATATCTATCCGATTTGGATAACAATATTTCCTGAGAAACACAGCCGAATGCCTTCAATAGGTCGCAAAATAAAGCTGCACAATGGTCACCCCTCTGAAACGCATCAGCTATTAAAGACACAATTTGATTAATCGCCATACTTGTAGACATACCATTTCTGAACCCGAACGGCTCTTGATTCAATAACTGATTATTCTCAAAATAAGTGCCTATTCTGCTTTTAAGTGCCTTTTCAAATACTTTACCTATTAAGGGAATCAAAGATATGGGACGATAGTTGGTGACATCATTTTGATCACCCTTTTTATAAATTGGCACAACCCTATATAAACCTTAAATGCTGAAGGAAATTTTCTTTTTGAAATATATACATTAATTAACTTTGTTAAGGGGTACACAATAATATTGACAATCGATTTAATAATAGAAGTGTTTATGCCATAAAAATCTTTGCTACTTGAATTCTTCAAATTTACAATAATATCTCGTATCTCAATATAGTCGACCTCAGAAAACGAAAGTGGATGACTTTAAACTCGAGAGAGTCCTGAGAATCAAAAGAAAAATAATTACAAAAAAATATATAAGTCGCACAACTGAAAAGTCATAACAAAAATAAAGAGATATTCTCCAAAATTGAACACTAGAGAAATATGTACAGGAAGAGGACCTCGAGACAAGGGAAGCAGATTTTTACAAAAAAAAAATAGAGAAAATAATCTGAGTTACAAAAAAGGCGAGATAACGGTGGATATCGCAGATTTTAACGCCACAATTGGCTGTGGTGCTGATGGAGATAACATAGGAGCATATGGTCTTGGCACAAGAAATGATGGGGAAGATAGATTGGCGTAGTTCTGCGCATAAAATAATCTCCTAATCGCCAACACCCTTTTCATACAACACTCCAGAAGACTTTACACCTAGAGGTTATCTGCACACAGAAGATTGCCAGAAATCAAATGGATTTCATCTTGCTGAACCTGAAATTCAAGCGGTATATAAAATCTTTAAAAACCTACCCTGGAACAGACGTTGCCATAATGAACTTTAAACTCAATAGTCCTGACAGTCAAAAGAAAAACAAACACAAAAAATAGACATCGCACAACTGAAAAATCATAACAAAAAGAAATAGATAAGCTTCAAAATTACACACAACAGGGCAATATCCACAGCGAAAGGCCATCGAGACAAGGAAATCGAAGCTGTCGCGCTGATGGAGATAGCATAGGAGCATATGGTCTTGCCAACTTCCTTTTCAAACAACACTCCAGAAGGCTAACAACCAGGAGGTTATCTGCAGACATAGCGGACAAGATTGTCAGAAATCAAATGGAATTCATATTGCTGAACCTGAAATTCAAGCGCTATATAAAATCTGTAAAATCCTACCCTGGAACAGACATTGTCAAAAGATTCCTGAGAATTAAAAGAAAAATATTCTCACAAAAAATAGACATCGTATAACTGAAAAATCATCACAAAAAGAAAGAGATAAGCCCTAAAATTGAAAACAACAGAAAAATCTCCACAGGGAGAGGACAACAAAACAATTTGAAACGAAATAAAGACAAAAATAATAACAATAACAAGAAATCAGATTCACACTAAGCGGTAAGAAGCAAGAAATTTTGAACTTCATTACAGAAAGACGGAAATGTAGGGCACACCGGACAGAATACAACCACATTAATAAACCAATTAGGAAAAATTTAGAGGCAAGACAAATATGATATCTTTAACATGCATACAGATCGATATAGAAAGCCTCAAGTAACAATCTTAAGGGATAATAATAACGAAATACTTCTAGACGTGGAAGCTAAGATTAAGAGATAGCCGCACATGATAATAGATTAACCACAAAATAAAGAGGTCCATAGATAACCAGTCACGAAGTTGTCCATGCAATAAAGACATAGAAAGAGACAAGCTATCGGCCCTGAGGAAATGTACGCATCAGAAATACTTAGATGAATCGCGGAGAATGATGGCAAAAATTTGGACCTTATATTATTATTGAACAGAATCTATAAATCAGGTAAGATACCATTAGATTGGTTAAAGTCAACATTTATAATATTGCCAAAAAATCAAACTCCCTCACAATGCGATGATGCGAATGGTAAGTGGGACGTGGGACGAGGTCCCACGTCTCACGGCTAAAAATTAGTCTTAGAATCATCCACACGCGGATCTACAGAAAATGCGAACACCAAATGGACAATATTTGGATTTCCAAATGGATTGGGTAAACGTCAAGCACAGATGTACAGATATGAACATAAATTTGTATGCACTGCGAGAAATTTTAAAGGTCGTTGTTTTGAAAAAAAAATTAATAAAAAATTTAAAAAATTTCTCTGATTGTTGATGAATCCATAGACAAGAGTGGAACAACAAGGTTTCAACAAAAACTTTGTCTGGCATCCTACATACCAAAACATCGCTGAAAATCAAAATTGTTTTAATTTTATTATTGATGAAATCCTGATTAAAAAAAAAAACTAAACAAAAAAATATATAACAAAAATATATATCCATAATAAATACATAAAGTATGCAATATATCTGCATGAACCGTCTGCTGGTACCCTACACTGTAGGGGTGCATTCATCTAATGATATTAGATGCACAGCATCCGCATCTAATATCATTAGATGAATGCACCCCTACAGT
>MU182240.1:322933-336516 GCA_016904865.1 Pissodes strobi
ACTGTAGGGGTGCATTCATCTAATGATATTAGATGCGGATGCTGTGCATCTAATATCATTAGATGAATGCACCCCTACAGTGTAGGGTACCAGCAGACGGTTCATGCAGATATATTGCATACTTTATGTATTTATATATTCGCCGTCTGCCAAGAAGTTATCAAACTTTTTCGCATATTTTCGCAAACTAGCGTTAGTTTCATTTTCATTATTTGTATTTTTAATAGGGAAAATAAAAAATTTTCGTAATGATTTTGTCTTATTTCGCTTGCAGAGCGGAGTGCCTGGCGCTTTCGTTTGGGGCCACGAACGATATTCTAGGGATTTTTGAAATATAATCTGTGGACGGTACAAAATTTGACCTGACAACGCTGTCTGGGCAATGCGCTGATAGGTGAAAGATCCGACTCATAATAGAACTAATGGCTTGGATTGGATCGCCAACCTTCGGCATGAGAGGGAGTGATAAAAAGAAGAATAATAATAATTTAATTAGATCTAAACATTGAAGCAAAATATGTTTTAGTTTTTTGTTCAGCTTCTTTAGGTTAATATATTGGACTAAGATCTACTGAAACCTGCGAATGTGGGTGTATGTTGCAGTTTTAAACATTAAACGCTGACATCAATATTAATTTTTAGGGAGCTAATGGCCTTGGTGAAGTATTTCTCGAGACTTACAAACACTTGCTTTGATTACAATCAACAAGTAAGTACCTCGAATACAGTTTATAAATTAAATTGTGTTGATTTTACAAAAAAATTTAAAGAAGAAATCCTCCTGACTAAAAATCATGGTATTAACACAGCTTATTCAATAATCAGCTATTCATCTCTATCGAAATCGGAAAGTTGGAGTGTCGGGCACTGCGCATCCTGACAGTGCCCTTAGCGGTTCAGTGTCACGGTCTCGTGATTTTTCAGGCCATGTAATGACACGAAGCGAACTGAATTTAAAATGAATATTCCCTTCAAAACCCACGACAAATTCGCCCGAAGCTGCGGCTATTGCCCTAAAAAGACCGGAAATTTCGGATTTTTATAGAATTTTGCCATTTAAAATCATATTCAAAAGGATTTTAGACGATAAAACAGCGTATTTTAAATTAAACGAATTGTCAAAAGTATTATTCAGATGCCCAGATGTTTAGAAAAATATTAACTCATGGCCCTCTTCTAAAATTTTCACTTGACTTTCCCAAATCAAAGGATGCCGCCGGAAGATGAGTAGCTGGTTATTGAATAAGCTGTGGTATTAATTTGGTTAAGTGTCAATAATGGTGAGGGAAGGAGGCCTTTATAATTACTTATCCGAAAACAGAAATATTTCCAAATTCCCCTGCGACCAGACTGAACACCCCACCTCTCTATCCAATCCAAATATATAGGATACGAGTCGTCACTGCTACTAAGAAACGAAAGAGTGTCAAGAAATGCACCTTATAAGACAGCAATTTTAAAATGTGTGAAACTGTGCTGTTCCTCTTTCTATGACCATTATATTTACAGCCTCGCGTTAATATTGATATTTTTGTGATTTTCAGTGACCTCCAGAATTATAAATTTTCGAAACTTAAACCAATTCACCCTTATAATTAAAAATAAAAATTACATTAGACTTTTCCACCGCTAACACCGAGCCGAATTTTAAAATAGATCTGTTGGGTAAATATATATTCATAATATATTGTAAATTATCGACAACATAAGACAAACAATAACCACCCAACCTAATGTAACAAATATACTAGTAGTGTAACGAACCTTCTATCGTCTTCTGTTCTACTAACATTCAGTTTTAATCCCTATCGGAAACTTTTATCTTCCCGAAGCAACTCGAATCCTAATCGAATTTCGGCCCTGAAACCAAAGTTTGTTAAACTTGGCCCGTCAGTCGTAATTCCATTATCACGAGCTGTAACTTTAAGTTAACTTTAATTAAAACTGTTACAGCTAGCTTCCTTTCAGACAGCAAAACCACGCCTAGCTAACTCACTTTAGAGTTTAGTTCCTTAGTTAGTGCACTATGATTTAGAGTGTTCCAGACATCGCGTCGTTCTGGTCTATAAATTGGCGTGTCTATTCCATTGTTACCGAGGAAACTAGTCGTGGAGAGTTAATCCATCGATTCCTTAATACACTTGGATTTCAATTACGAGGACTGTTCGAAAAGTTCATTAGGCGAAAGTAATTTCAAAACATGCCCGATGAGTAATTTAGTGTGAATAAATAAATACTTACGTAACGCACCAATGCCAACTAACCCAACTAACAAGCATAGAAACAATTGACAACAGCCGACAAATGTCAAATAGTAGATATTAATTACATGTTAAAGGTAGACGTGGAATTTTCAAAACTAAAAAAGCACTATAAGAAGGTGTAAGTGAAACTTATTCAGTCTTCTCGCCATCTATTGGACAGAGCGGTTGTCAATTTGTCGTTTAGTCAGCTGTCAACGTCATCTTCGTTCTAATCAGTTTTGACTTTCGCATTATTTCTAATGTAATCTAACTCTCGTTCTGTATTCTGTTTTTATTTATTTTTAATTATCATAACGAAAATACAAAGTAATAACATCTTTCGTAATTTTATCTGGGTTAAATAATTTCACAATTTTTAAATATTAAATGCTTCATAAACTTAATCTCCCTACTGCCAACTATCAAAATATGGCTTGGGAAACTTAGTGACAGGACGATCCGGCAACCACGCTGCATTATGGTTAGGAAGCAGATTCTAGAGATCAGGCCGCTACTCTTGAAGGCAAGAGAAGGGAGCGGTCCCTGAGAGCTCCCGAGGAGCTCGTTTGAGCTCCCCTATAGAACAACGCCGTATTCTTCAAACATCGAACGTACCGGTGTGTATCAGGGAGTGAGCATCATCGGGGAACAGCGTTGCCAATTCGTTCAACCAATGAAATTGCAGAAAATGTTGATGGACTTCACACATCACTTCCGGTTCTGCCACCGAGGGGTAAACATGTTGAAAACGGATTACAGAATTCGGCACGGGTAGTGGAAGTTTTTTGCTTATAAAACGTGTCCAATCCTTCGAGAGGAGTCTGGAAAGTCGTGCCGGCTAGAAAGTATAGAGGGACGTGGGTCGTGTAGTGGAGAGTGGATTCCTACTAGGACTCCGGTTTAATCTCTGTACGTGGTAGCGTGGCCTGATGGCGGTCGGGGTTATTTCCTGCGGTTATACCTACAGTGTGCGAATCATCCTTGCATAAGAATCTCAGCGGTGCAATGCAATAAATCATTTTTGTTTTGTAAAGTTAAACGTTTTTTGTAAAGTAGGGAATCGCCAGGGGCATAAGCCCGTCATACTGGAGGTTCCTTCAAATAGGCCCCTCACACTGGAACAACGTGTAACTTATGCAGGAAGGGTCGCCTTGCCTCTAATTAAGCGCCGGAAGAGGGGTGCGCTGGCGAAATTGCCCTTTGTGGAGCAGAAGCCATACCTTTTGTCTTTCTAAGACAAAAGGACATAGAAAGAAAGAAAGACTTCACACATAACCTCATTATTGGTTCTGTTAATCAAATTTAATTTTAGTTTGTTATTTTGGAAAGTACAGTGTTTTCTTCAGAAAATATGGAATTTAAATCCAGACAATTGAATTCTAAACAAAGAGAAATTTTAGTAGATTTTGTTTACGCGCGACTTCACATGTATAAGGGCAAATGAACTGCCACTTATACCAATGCAATAAACACGGCGTTATGGAAAGAGGTGACCTGCATCTTAAATGCTACTCCTGGAGGGGCCATTAAGGACTGAAAACAGTGGAGAAAGGTAGGTTTTCGTTCAAATAATTTTGTATTTAAACATACCATGCATTCTGCAAACTGAGGTGCCAACCTGGTACCAGCCAAAGTAACTGCTGTAAATGGACAAATATGTTATTTCAGCCTATGAACCGCCACTTATACCAATGCAATAAGCACGGTGTTATGGAAAGAGGTGACCGGCATCTTAAATGCTATTCCTGGATAGGCCATTAAGGACTGAAAACAGTGGGGAAAGGCAGGTTTTTGTTCAAATAATTTTGTATTTAAACATACTATGCAGGTAACTGCCAAAGTAACTGCTGGATATGAACAAATATGTTATTCCAGCCTATGTAATTTATATTCACATTAAAATTTTGATTATAATGTTAAATTAATTTCAGTAAATGCACTGTAAGTTGTAATTTCTTTGTCCTACTTTCATTCTTTAACTTTTTTTTAATAGGCATGGACAGATATTAAAAAAAAATGTAAAAAGCAGGATAAGCAAGGAGAAAACACACAGCCAGGGAACAGGAGGGGGTTCTCCATTGCTCCCTCCAGAACTAGAGAAAGCAACTGATGAAAAAAATATTTTCACAGGGTGGCTCGAATTCGAGTCTATGTATGAAGATCTCGAAAACCATAAGAGATACAGTGTCGGTCAAATAAGGGCAAAATTATCCATTTAGGTGCCTAACAATACAAGTATGTATTTCCGAAAAAAAATACATTTTGAAAAATTTTTTTATTTTTTTTTCCTGGGCTTATTTAAAAACGGATTTCAAATTGAATTGCACTTTTGCATTGTCACTTTTTCGGCTCTATCCAATGGTGGTATCCAATTTTGAATCCGACGCTTCATCTTCAAGGGGTCATCCCCAACTTTCTTTTTTTAAACACGAACTTCGTTTTTTTTTATCGTTTTTCAGATGATATTGGCGTTATTAATATGAATATGTTTTTTTTTTTTAATTTTAATTTTAACTTTTTTTTTAAATTCACTTATTTTGCTTTGGCGTAATTTTAGATAGTTTAAGTTACTTTTGAAATTGTTATATTCAATTATTATATTTTCAATAAAAATAAAAAATAGTAAAATTAAATAAACAGCTTTGCTTAATAAATACCCCAAAGCAAAATAAATAATAAAAAAATTTAAATTAAATTAAAAAAAATATACAAAAAAAATTAAACACATATTCATATTAATAACGTCAATATCATCTGAAAAACGATAAAAAAAATTACAGTTCGTATTTAAAAAAGAAAGTTGATGATGACCCCTTGAAGACGAAACGTCGGATTCCAAATTGAATACCACAATTGGATAGAGCGGAAAAAGTGGCAATGAAAAAGTGTAATTCAATTTGAAATCCATTTTTAAACAGGCTCAGGAGAAAAATAAAACGATTTTTCAATATTTCGGGTTTTTTTCCGGATATCTCTGGAAATACTCAGAATTTTAAAACTTTCTAAATTGCATATGCAGGCACCTAAATGCCTTATTTATTGCGTCGTACTCATTGATTTGTACTCACTGGTTCTACCTTTGTACCCATGAACCGAGCAATAAGCATCTACAAACCCGGCCTTATCATTGCAACTATGGTCAATAAATTCACTCACTGCACACAATGCCCACTTACCATGTTTAGATCATCCCCAAAGAAAATCTCTTTGATAAACCAAAAATTCCGCAGCATTTTTTTATTTTTTCCTCATAAGTAAACATAACCCTACATTGCATTAACCAATTCATTTCAGCGACTAGTTAGTTCAGTTGTGATCCTTGAGTGGTGGGGGGCGGGGCAATGACTTCGCACCTAGCGCTCAAAGTTGTCTCAAACCGAAAGGAAAACCGCGGTATTTACCGATGAATAATCATTCCAGGCTGAAAATCGGCTTTGATCTATTTAAATGTCCCTGAAGCAATAAAAAACGTTTAGCATGAAACACTGCCTCCATCGAGGCCAGGTAACTTGTGATTCTCATTCATGACCCGTTTTAATAAGCTTTTACTGACATAGTTCAGATAGTTATTAGTAGTATCTGTTTTATCCTTCCTTATTATTAGTAGCTTGGAAGCTTTTTGAATATCATTGAATAATACCCTTAAGAGCGGATAGAGTAAATTAGCAAAGTTGTGCATAACAACCGCGTAGCATTTAAACTGAAATATCTTGGATTTTCTTGTCCTTCCTGTACCTAGCTTAGAAAACGGGAGTGTCAATAGGTATACTATGGCATGCCCAATGAACTGCAATATTTCAATCGTAGGGCAACTTCTCTTAATGCTACAACCCCCATAATCGTTAGTTCGAAATTATTGTTATTCTAAAGATAATATCACCCTTCATTATTCGGCACATAGAGAAATTTACCTTTCCGTTCCATCAAAATCCATTTGTGTATAAAAATCCGTCGCTATGAAAGGATATTTTGTCCCGATAAACTGCCTTCTATTCACATACACACATCCATAAAACTCGATTATGCCGGGTTTCCTGCCTACATTTCCAGTTTGATCCGGCTCGATCCTGGAAAATGTGGCAGGCACCGGCTGGCGAAGATTTACTATTCCCGGCAGTGAAAAGGGATAAAACACCGAATATATGGACCGAAGAAAATTGTTTATTAAACCCCTTAAAATTTAGAGCTAGTCACGTTAGGGACTTAAACCGAGTATTTATAACTTCATTCTTCCTTTATTTCTTGCGGAGTAAAACAAAGAAAACGTAGCACCCATGTACACTGTACAGGGTTTCTGGTTAGATTTAAAATGATAGCTAAAATCTTTATTTGATGAGTTGGCATAGCATATTAAATTTAAAAGTTTTAGGGCTTTACCGGAATCGTAAGAATTTGCTAAAAAAAGCAATTCACGATCGAGTCTGTAAAAAATAAACATCAACTTCGTTGTTTTAAATGGCACACTGTTATGGGTGGAAATTCTTCTATTTATAAAAGTCATTTTAGGAACGAATATCGTTTGGAAAATCATCTATATTGTCTTTTTTTCGATAAGGTCAAACCTGACTAGTATTCTGACAGCAGTATTCAAATTGTCATTTAAGGATTTTAGTTGGATCGACAGTCGATAGTTTTTGACGTGATTACAGATTTTTTTTCTGTTTATTAATATAGTAAGATGAGGGAAAACAGAAGAATCGGTTGTTGTTGATTGTTGTTGTTGTTGTGAGTATTTTGTTTTCGTCATTAGCCGAAGAAGATTCCCTGGGTGAGGAGAAATAGCTCCCGAGAAGTTTTTCATTTTTCAGATGAAATAGGTTGGAAGCCGTTTTATACTTTCGGGAGAGGGATGTTGAACTGTAGAAGAAATAATTTCTACCAACAGCCATTATGGCGATAATCCCAATTTTTCTTTGAGATATCCAGAAATATTCATGTTCGTTTGCTTTTATGGATTAATTTCCGTTTCAGGGTTCTAATTGCGGATTCTAGTTGCGTATTCCCTGTAGGGTTGTTAAGAACTGCATTTTTGGAACCTGACGAAATTAGGCTACTCATTAGTTTTGGATGGCAGCAGAGAAAGATTATTGTCAATTTATGGACATAGATTTAACTGGTTAATCGACTGTGACGTTTGGGAACATTTTCTTCCCTACAAATACGAAGAGGGAACAGGAAAACTTCTCTTTGGTTTACAGGAGGTCTCTTACGCAAATAAGTTTTTATTTTTAGTCAGCAATAACGTTTACCTGTCAGTGATGTGCCAGAACTTTTAACATCGCCGTAGAAACTTTTAATTTAATCAAAATTTAGTACTCAGACAGTATTTTTAACAGCTTTAGTATTTTCTATAGTATTTATTAACAATTATCTCAAACACTAGAGTATATATAATACCTTTTGTGAAATGTAGCCACGCCGGCATAGTTCCATTACTTTATTCTCTCGGGTACTAGATTTTTGGATAATCTCTAGTGCATTTTATAACCGAGGAAGTTTATTCATTCTATTTTTCTTCATTTTGGCATTGATATCAAAACGTATACCATTGCACTTTGAGGGATTTGGTTTCTGTTAGAAGCTTGCAACTCGGGCTTACGGGAAGGCTATTCTAACCGAGTTGAATTAACTTAGAATAGTTTATGTGATAAAGTTCGGTAATTTTATCACCGTCTAGGTTGCAGGTTACAGCAGAGCGTGACTGGGTGTGAACTTTCTAAATTTTAATACCTTTTCTTGACACTTTTTAAAATTTCAAATTAGACTGTCAAGTTGACAAGAGGGTGCGTCTACTTAGAATTCTCTTATAAGGCTAGAGGAGCTTGCTCTTATTTTTCTCCAAAATAGAAGTACTGGCCTCACTTTTCTCTTGTTATTTTGTGTGAATTTCAGAATCTAGATCTTGTGTGGTAACTGTGTGCAGGTAGCGTAGACTACGACAGGTAATTATTTACTTATTTGTTATTTGAGTTTGTACTCTGTTTCTTTTATTTCCAAGTTTTTTTACTGCGTGTCCGTATAAACAACGATGGGGCTTTGCCAAGAAAAGTAAACTTGCTGGCGTCCAACACCGACTTTAATTCCATATCCAGGTACATCATTTTGGAACTTGTTAGTGGGAAAAGATAAACTTCGAACCCCCTTGAGCCGAGCTAGCGTAGGTGTTTGTTTTCAGGCGGTGCTGGTAGGTCTGATACGAAGGCTGGGGGTGACTGAATTTCAAGGTATTACATCTGTTTATAGTTTATTTAATTTGTAATTCTTAATTTGATAGCAATTTATCGTCCAGTGCCATCTGCGGAGTATATTTTCTTTAAATTAAATAACAACAACGCGTCCAATTTCAAATCGGAATTTTAGCAGTAGTTTTAACCTGGATAACCATGTCGAGACAACTGTTTCACCTTGTACACCATGGAACTGACTATGCAACTCAATGTTTTCCAATAGGCTAATGAAAAATTACAACGAATATTTGGAATGTATTGACCTATTCAGATACATAATTTTTGTGTTTTAAACAGAGAGTAATAATGAAACAATTAGGTTAATTATTTAAGATTGCGTTTCTGAATTGGTCTGTAAAGATTTGTATATTCTATTTGGAGCTTTTAACTCTGTAAGTATTGTTAAAAAATAAATAAATAAAAAAATTGGTAATTGGGTGCCGAAGCAATTTCTGTATATTTAAAATCTTTTTGACCTTATTATTTTTTTAAATATTCATTCAAAATTATGAAATTTCAATGATTTTTACGGGGAAAAGATGCTCTTAATTCATTTCGATAAGATGCAAGGTTTTTGAGTAAAATCGCCTTAAAAATTAAGATGCAGGCTATAATAAAGGCATTACTTATTCGAGTATTATTAAAACAAATATTTGCCATTTAGCAGCAAGCCGTGAACATCAAATACGCTTTATAACATAGGCACACTGCAACTTTGAAAGTGAATTTATTCGAAATCGGTGCATGTTATCGAGATGAACTAAAAGCATGTTTTTTTCGTAAAAATCATTAAAAAATGATAATTTCGGATGAATATTTTTAAATGAATGTAGAAAAAGCAGTGCCATTTTTACACCGTAACGCCTATACTTGATATTTCAACTTTTAAAAAATACAAAAATGACTTCGGCGCCAAAAGTTTATAAAAGTCGCCAAAATTCCTCATTTTATATTAAATAGTTTCAGAAATATTGGGGGGAAAACATCTTCAGGAGGGACGCATTACTCTTAGAAATTATTTTTCAGCTAATGTTTATATATATTTTTTTTGCCGTAAAACAGACTGGTAAATAATTATGGGCCGCTAATTCCGATGCTCTGTGTACCTTAAAAATTTAGAAATAATTCACATCAAGGTTTTTAAAACAACCACATTAAAGAGCTGTCTCAAATCCCGAAATCCTGTTCGAAATCCAATTGGATTTTTAGAAAATCTTAGTGGTATCGCCGCGGGTATCAATTCGAAATTCTTGAACAACATGGGCACTATTGCTGGTTTTTCTGTTTTCTCTTCTGATAATATAAAGATGATTTCTTAAATTTTTGTTGGTAATTATTGATATTAGCGTGTGGATTGTTTTTCGGATTCTTTTGCATACCCGCTATTTTTGGGTCGTAGAACACGAAACCAATTTTGTCGGTTTTTCCAGAAAAACAGATTTTCAATTTTTCAGTTACTAAAGCTATCGCCGATCTTAGCGAAATTTGGTATCATAGTAGATTTTGGGATGCTCTCACGAATCTGAAGTCAATTCGATCGAGCAACATTTCGTTTTCAAGATATTCATCTTCAGAGTTCAAAACCATATTTTCAAGATTAATGTGGCATTTTGGTAGATTCTGGAACGCTCATCACAAATCTGAAATCAATTTAATTGGGCGACGTTTCCTTCTCGAGATATTGATCGTCAAATTCGAAAACCGTTTTTCTTCTTTTTAATTAAAATAGAACCAACACATTTTAAGCACTTTATCAATCATTTAAACGTATAAAGTGATTCAAATGTGTTGGTTGCAATTAAAAGAAGAGAAAACCGTGACAAGACGGTTTTCGAAACTTTGAGGATGAATATCTGAAGAACGAAACGTCGCCCAATCGAATTGACTTCAGATTTGTAATGAGCGCTCCATAATCTAACAGAATGCCACATTAATTGTGAAAGTATGGTTTTGAACTCTGAAGATGAATATCTTGAAATCGAAACGTCGCTCGATCGAACTGACTTCAGATTCGTGATGAGCAGCCCAAAATCTAAGATGCCAAATTTCGTCAAGATCGGCGGTAGCTTCAATAACTGGAAACTTGAAAATCGATTTTTCCGGAAAAACAGCCAAGAAAAAACTTTGGATTCGTGTTCTAGGACCCAAAAATAGGGGGTAAACTAAAATTTTTCGAAAAAACACGATAATACCAATAATTACCTTTTTGTTATGTAATTTTATTGAATACAAGGTTGAATATAACATTACTTTTTATTGTATATAGATTTTAATTGTGTGGTTTAGTTGGTTTTTAATAATTGAGCATGCATTAATATATCTAGACCAAATACATTTTTAACACATTCACTACCCGCCAATAGGACCGGCTCAGTGCTAATTATTAAATATGTCTGTTTTTTTTTTAAACAAAAATCGAACTAATAAAATAAATCAGAAGGCCAACTTAGAAAATGCATTTTCTTCGTATTTCATTGTGTACTTTCTTAATCCCTTTGCACTCTCGAAATTACTACACGTTTTTTTTTCAAAATCCTGCGAACTCTTTGAACATCTCTGTAAATCATTTCGAAATTCCTCCGAAATCCCGAAATCCATCGGAAATCGATCCGGAATCCTTTCGAAATTCCGAAATCTTTTAGAAATTATTTAAAAATTGTCAAAACCCTTGCGATTTCCGAAATCGATGTACAAATTTTGGCGAGTGAACCGCCCCGCGCGCCGCCCCTCGGTTTTTTCATATGCCGCATAGGTTTTACTTAAACTAAAATTGCAGTAACTTTACCTCATGTCAAAGACTTTATAAAGGATTTAAGCTCGTTTTTTAAAACTTCATAATTTCGCTGTTTTTAAATTTTTATTTAAGATAGTAAGGGGCATTATAGTCCTTGTTTACATAAATCAATCTCGATTCAAATAGTATTTCACGCAGTATAAACACTACTAGGCCAAACGGCGATACTTAGTATCGATAGACGATGACGATGATTGAAATTTTTTCTTCAATCAACGACGACTAGTACAAATTTCCGCAGCGCGCAACATCCATCAACACTTAACCATAGTACAACAAAAGAATCATTGTACTCTGACAACCGTGTCTGATCAACCTCTTATATACACACGTTTCTGGTCAGCAAACCGAGGCCATCTATACACACATTTCGAGATTAATATTATGAAATACAAGTATTTTTTTGTGTTCTATATTTTAAAATTAGGTACTTGCCACAACTTTGATTTTTAAAATAAAATTTTACCTCGAATTATCTCATAAAATCGACAGAAAAATGACAAAATTCTTCGAACCTGACCCATTTTCATATCTTCAAATCGATTACTTTGCCTTCAGGCAAATTAATCTTATCACAAAAACCATACGCATCGACATGTCAAAAGTAAAATTTTACCTCAAAATCTGCCATAAAATCCTCTAGAAATTGCCTCTAATCACCGAAAAATGTCCACTTTTTCCGATCCTGATTCGCTTTCAGCTTCCAACCGTTTTCAATGGGATTTCGGGCAATTAAATGTATACATCTGCATATTTTAACCTAAATGTCATGTTAAACTATTGGAAGACGTATTCCTTCAAAATTCCCATAAAGCATCACGTTTCTGGTCAGCAAACCGAGGCCATCTATACACACAGGATGCACGTGTCTGGTCCGCCAGCAAATCGAGCCCAACTACATACATAAGATACATGTGTCGGGTTCGCCCGCAAACCGAGCCCTTAGGCCTACAGACCCAGAGTACATTTGCTAACGGTAAACTATACTCTTCAAATTAAGGTACCGATTTAAAATCCCTAGCATTAGTCTTACACTAGTAATCACTACAAGTAACTCTTGTGATAAGGCCGTTTTGTATATCATGTGGGCTCAATAAAGATACTTAATTTTTAACCCACAGTATTTTCCTTTGAAGTGAGAATCACTTCTATTCCGTAGCAAGTCCCGCAGAAACCCCGATCCCCAACAGCTAAAGATTACTTAAGACCGAGCTTAAGACTCTTTATAGGTAACAAAAAAAGTGGCGCAATAGTGACAATATAGTTCTAATTTTGCTGTCAAGTTACATTTTTGTTTACTTGCGCTCCTTGTTCATCACCCTCTTGTTAAAAATGTTTTTTTTTTGGGAAATTAATAATAAATTAATTTTCCATTATTGCATGCCGAGTTAAATATTTTTGGATGACACTATGCCGTCATAATTAAAATTAAATTAGAAAATAGTAATCCTTGATTTAATACAACTGCAATACAATGCAGTGGACATTTTTTGTCTGAAGAAGTATATTCGGCAAACGTTAAAAAATTTTAAAACTATACTCTTTGATGCAAATTGTGTAGCCGAGAATTGATCGAGACCGAGACAAGATCATCCAAATGTTGTTTAATTTTAAGTAAAACGCCAAAATATAATATTCGTTTTTATAGCAGCTGTTATCCTTTTAACCTTAAATATAAATTTACGGGAAATAATATGAAAATATCTTCTCAAAATACACACGTACAAAATATAAAATGCATAACAATGCAATAAGTTTACTATAATCAAACTTCAAGACTATATTTCATTCCTGCCATAAACTGTGTCGTTTATAACCTTTAAACCGTTCTTCCAGTATTAATCCTCGAATAAAGGCAGCTTAAAGGTGTTTTATTGGTTGTAAACTATAAATGAGAACTTAAAATCCTGGTTTCTATCCCGATTTCATATAAATCCTCGTGGAAGCCAAACAAACTAATCCTATACAGAGTAACAGTGAATAAAATAGTGCTGGAATATTAATCTCACTTGTTCTTTTCGTAGCCGTTATATATCGTCTTGAGGGCCGCTATATCCTTCCATCTCTTGATAGCTTTACCAAGGACATAAATATCGTGGATATCATTGTTAGAACAATTGTTTTATGATACTTATCTTCTTGGGAAGGTTGCCAAGAGACGGATATATCGAACCTTATGGAATTCAAATTAGATTCTTAAAACTGTTATCATTTTTTAGAAAGATTCATATATTTTCGTGCAGTGTTTATTATGATGTTAACGGTATTCGCTAGGTGCACCTGCTGGGTGGTAAGGGGGTGAACGGTCATGCGCAACAG
>MU182240.1:347678-386919 GCA_016904865.1 Pissodes strobi
AATTCAATCATTTGTGGAGCCAAAGGCAATCAATTCCAGGGTAAGAAGTGAAAATTTCAACAAAGCGATATTAAAAACTAAATAAAATTAGAAAAAATCTTGGAGGCGCCGGGCATTTTTCCCGGTATTTCTCGCATGCTGTATATTGTACTTGTAACTCCCTTTTTTGATGTACAAAAGACTGGTTGGTCCACATTATTCGTTTTTCCAGTAATAAAATATTGTGTTGTGTCAAAACTCGAAATCGCCAAGTTTAAAATCAACGAGCTCACTCTGTATAAAAGGCATCATCATTTTTAAAATGCCATATTGTACAGTTTTTGGCGTAGATTCGCGGCAAGTGATCGGCTTTTCTATAAAAGAAAATATTTCATGCGAAAAAAATAATCTTGTTTTTTTTTTCATTTTCCCGATATTTCCGAAACGGACCATTTGGAGAGGTTTCCTCCTAGAAACTCCCTATTGAATTGTTGTCTCGGCTTTTTTCCCCTTTTTCAAAAATATACACGCTCAAAAAAATAACAGAGGTACTGGGATCCTCCAAGATTTTTTTCTAATTTTATTTAGTTTTTAATATCGCTTTGTTGACGATTTCAATCCAGTCGTGTGGTCTTAAACAAACACAGTATTTTGTTTGAATTAAAAATATGTTTTAGTTGTAGTTTGTTTGATCGGTGCAGAAACATAGTTTTATTTTAATTGATCAGCGCAAGTTTCCATTTCAGTTTTCAATGTATTAATTTAATGTCAGGTTGATTATATAACAACATATACAATGACCTGTATATATTGTTATATAATAAACCTGACATTAAATTAATAAATTGAAAACTGAAATGGAATCCTGAGCCTTTGTTTATGCCTGAGCTAATCACTTAAAACTATGTTTCTACACCGGTCAAAAAAAATAACAAATAAAAATATAATTTTAGTAATTACTAAAAAAAATACGTATAATTTGTACCTATAATATAAATCTTAACCATACTTTAAATAATACATAATAAAATGTACTCAACATTCACTTACAGATAAAATTATACAAAAGTTCAAACTACATAACTTACTTATAATTCCTAAACTGAAAAAAGGCATTAATTATTAATATTTTTTTTGGTTGTTGCCATTTTCCGATTATCACCAATTTCAGTAGGGTTCGGAAGACCGTCAAAAAGAATGCATTTAGAAAATTTCATCAAAATTAAATAACTTTTTTACAGTGCATCAAAGCAAAATTTTGAAAAATTTTACGTTTGACGTAATAAATTGAAAATGGAAAATCGAATCGCCAAAAACAATTGACCGTCGCGTAGGCGGCCCTAAAGAGCGTGGCACGTGGCAAATTCGAAAACTCCACTTCTATTCGTTTTCGACAAAAAAAATTAATTATTTAAAATTATCGGACTGAGCGATAACGTTATTCTGGCGGTTCAGTCTTTTCATTTCAATTAGTGCTACTTGCAACACTAATTTGATGCATGCAGGGATATTAATCCCTGCATGCGAATATTAATTTTACTTCTTAATTTGTGCATAAAAACAATTCTCGTTACAAAAACAGAGACACTAAAATATGACCGCACCCTTTTCAACATATATTCATTTCTGCCACCCTGCCCCTTGGCAGCAACGATGTATTAAAACTAAAGCGGCGGCAAATCCAGTTTGAAAATATGGCTTCAAATTAGTATCTCTGCTTGCTAGAGTACATAAACCCCACAGTTCCGTTATGGATCATGGGTCTTAATTAAACCAAGAGGAATGCACAAAAGTGGCAGTTAATAAGCAATGGAAAACGCATGGCCCTCCGGTCGCTTCGGGGGCGCAACCAACTAAAACTAACCCAAGGCATGCCCAAAATCAGTTCTAATCTAGCAGAAAAAGTTACTCCCTTTGCTTTAACATTTTTCAAATTTTATAAATTGCAGCTAGCTCCACCTCTTAACTGTACTTTTGTGCATTCTTATTGGTTTAATTATCACCCATAATGTACTTTCGCTGTCTGCTTCGGTCAAGTAAAAATTTGCTATTTAATATTTGTAACCGCGTCAGCTGCCAAAAGAGTTTATGCCCCATATTTCCGCGATTTGGAATAAACATAAACATGGCGCAGAACTCCGCACTGATCAGATCTTCCGATGATCTAGCTCGTAGTGGTTACATTTCGAAGCAAGCACACACGAAGTAGAAGAGACGGTAAGAAAAAAAAATTATTTGTATGGCTGCAGGAAACAATATACAAATCTGATAAAACATATGCCATAATCATCTAAACAGAAGAAAAATTGTATATTCAAATTAATTCGTGCTGGACCGGAAATCAGAATTTCCAATTATTATACCAAGGCCTTGAGCAAACACATCAGTTATCCTACTGCTATATATTTTACGCCGCCTTTTCGAAAATACCAATACATGATTGAAGGAATTAAAAGGGAGATATAAAATTCGATTATATAATACCAACATTTAACTTTGCAATCTGTATGAAATGCACTCACCTCCGCTAGGCTCGTAAACTTTCATAGCTTTCAATATGATGAGAATACGTTGCAAATTTCTAAAAATTAAATTCCGGTCTGTTCTATTTTAGCCTTGATTTCAAGAGCACTGGTTGCCAAGAATGCAGCTACGAATATATCTAAGATATATTTAAGTCATTACGCATTAATTTAATGCTGGTAATATTATTGCTATAGTCGTTAACTTATCAAGCTTTAAGAGAAAAGAAAATTATTACGCTAACATAGATAATTAATTTTATTATTGATTCAGAAAATGTTCGATCATTGTTCCAACAAAATTAAGAAGCAAAAATTACCGTAGGCCCCGGCGAGATTCGAACTCACGATCTCCTGTTTACTAGACAGGCGCTTTAACCAACTAAGCCACGGCGCCGACGATATACTTGGCGTCTGCCACCTTCAAACATTAAATGCCATTATCTAATTAACTTTATCTAAAACGAACGTGTTATCTAATGTTTGCTATTTTTTTTAAGGGGGCGTAGAAGCAGCAAGCTACTCCAAGTGGACCCCCTGAAAACCGAACATCATTCTGGCATCACTTTTGTATTTCTTCGGGGTGATGTCCCTGTATAGGCCGTTTCCCTACGTCCCCCTACCTCCTTAGAGGTTATCTACTAGAGATTAGGGTTTCAGGAGCCGTGTCTCTCTGCTTCCTTTTCTTAATCTAGTTTTGTCTCTACATTCTTTCTTCAGCCACTTTTTCCTTCATAATAATTGTTCTAAGCATGTTTGCCACTGCGTTTCAATTTTTTTGACTGGTCATCATCAAGTCCCCCACATTTTCCTCATTTATATTCTGGTTACATTCCATGTTCGCTTCTCTTTGAACCTCAGTCCATCTGTTACATTCAAAAAGTGTGTGTCCGTCCCACCGTGTCAGTTGTGTCACAGTACCAGCAGTTATCGTTCGTTGCTTTTCCTATTCTATGTAGATAGACTCCGAAAACACCATGTCCAGTCATTGCTTGTGTTGTATAATAGTCGATTTCGCCCCATTTTCTTTCGTGCCACTTTTTCACGTCTTTTACGAACACTTTAGCCCATCCTTCGTACTGTTCCCACGCTGTTTGCCATTTTCTCATTACTTCTTCTCTCGCTCTATTCCTATGTTCTTGGCCTCTCTCTCAGACAGCCAATCTTTCCTCGATGCTCAAAGCAATCGGTAAGCTTCCTGCTATAGCAAGCACTGCTTTTGTAGGCACTGTTCTATATATGCTGATATTATTCGTATAGCCTGTTTATTCTTTCAAGCATAGTTTCATATTTTTATGGCGTAGAGCGCTATGCCATATTGGTGCTGCATACAAAATTATTGAGTTGACTGCCGTCGCCAAAACTCGCTCGCTCGCTCTTGGTCCATTCACATTTGCCATTATCCTTGTTAGATCATTCAGGATTTTCTTCGCCTTTTCGCATGTTTAAATTATATGTGTTTTCATGCTTGCATCTTTGTCTAAGTAAACTCCCATATATATTTTTTATCTCATTTCCAATACCGATGTTGACACTTTCAATGGTTAGCTGAAGGTCTCCTATTTTTCTTTCTCCTGTTAATGCAACCATTTCTGTTTTTGCTATCGCTACCTTTAGGCCTATGTACTTTAGCCTGTCCATTACTATATCAACTGCGTACTGTGCAAGTTCTTCTATTTTTGTTCTTGTTTTCCCTGTCAGTATTAAGGCCAGATCATCTGCATAGGCAACCAAGTTTATGTTTTTTCCCATATTTATTTCGAGAATTTCATTAATTTTATTATTGATTCAGAAAATGTTCCATCATTGCTCCAACAAAATTAACAAGCAAAAATTACCGTAGGCCCCGGCGAGATTCGAACTCACGATCTCCTGTTTACTAGACAGGCGCTTTAACCAACTAAGCCACGGCGCCGACGATACACTTGGCGTCTGCCACTTTCAAACACTAAATGCCATTATCTAACTCACTTTATCTAAAACGAATGCTATCTAATGTTCGCTATCTAATTACACTCTATGGCCTCCAATAATTATGAATGAATTAATTGTGGTATCAGTAAATATATAAGTAATGAAGCATATCGCGCGAGTTTTTACATTTATGGGTACGATAACGTTACTTTCAAAATATAGGAATTTATAAATAAAACTCAGGCAATTTAATTTTGGAGCACGTCGCTAATACAAAATATGTAATAAGTGTTTTAAAGAATGTCGTCGAAACGACCGTCAACAATCAAATTTGCCTTATCACTTGCTTCTTGGATTGTTATTTACAGATAATGTAATTTAGAGGTGGTGATTATTTACCTCATACGTATAATAGTGCAAGATCCGGTATATTAGAAATATATACCCTCATCTGTTATTTGACGATGACAAAGATTATATGTTAGATAATATATACCTAGATCGATAAATCGCAAATGGCAGCTAAATCTGGGGCCAATGCCGTTATACAGGGTGAAACAAATTCGCTTCTCACTATTGGAATCTCGTCGGTAAAAGATACAGCAATGTTTAAACTGGGGCAAAGTTGTGCAATTTATTGCCCAGTATTTCGACATTTTGAAGATTGAGATATCTCGAGTACCTACTTCCGGAGATATCAGCAAAAAACCGAAATTTTTGATTCTTGTTTTTAATTTTTTCTGACGTTATTTTTGGAAATATCAAAAAAATATTAACACTTTCTGGAGGCACTTTTT
Source organism: Pissodes strobi (assembly GCA_016904865.1). Classification (NCBI taxonomy): domain Eukaryota; kingdom Metazoa; phylum Arthropoda; class Insecta; order Coleoptera; family Curculionidae; genus Pissodes; species Pissodes strobi. Next base: position 352,891 of record MU182240.1, read on the forward strand.
AACGGTCTACGCTAAGATGTTGTCAGTTTTCTAAATCAACTTTTCGATTTCTCAGAACCATCAAGCCAATTTTTTTAAATACGGACCTGTAGTTTATATCAATTTTTTTTGCATATTTAGGGGGTAATTTGGTAAAATCCATCACCAGATATTTTTAAGTTGTAGGCGTTACTGGCAAAATTACTGGAAGTTTTTTTTTAAATTTGAGATATCAACTTAATCTGCGCCTGTTAGTATTGTAAATTGCTGAGGTGTTCTTTTTGTTAATAATATCTACAAGTTAAAAATATCTGGTGATGGATTTTACGAAATTACCCCCCAAATATGCAAAAAATATATAAAAATTATAGGTCCGTATTTGAAAAAATTCACCTGCCGGAGAAATCGAAACGTTGAGTTCGAAAACTGACAACATCCTAGGATATATCGTTAAAAAGTGTGCCTCTAGAAAGTGTCATTATTTTTTTGATATTTCCGAAAATAACGTCACGATATAATAAAACACAAACTCGAAATTTTCGGTTTTTCTCGGATATCTCCGGAAGTACTAGAGATATCTCAAATATCAAAATGTCAAAATAATGGGCACTAAATTGCGCAACTTTGCCCCAATTTAAACTTTGCTGTATCTTACCGTTTACGAGATACCAATAGTGAGAAGAGAATTTGTTTCACCCGGTATAACAGCATTGGCCCCAGACTTAGCTAGGCAATCCATTTGCGATTTATCAATCTATATATTATCTAACATATAATTTTTGTCATCGTCAAATAACAGATGAGGGTATAATATATTTATAATACCGGATCTTAGACTATAAAGCTCAGGCCGATTTTCACTTGATTTCAGTGACAAATTAAATCACATTTAACGAACCAATCAAAATTATCTGTTCCCTAGCAACCGTCCTTGGTAACGGGGTGTTTTTCGATAAGACGCGGTGAAAAGACCAAATCGAAAACACCAAAACGAAAAGACCCCTCGTTTTTTGAGTATTACGTAACAATAGATACATTTTACAATCATAATAATTTAAGGCATATAACTCGTATTAGAATTAGAAAACATTCAACAAATAAATAATTAAAACTAACACGGCTATTACCATTATTTTATTAGTTTTGACTATTTAATTTCAATATAATTTTCTAATGCGAAACGCAAACACGTCCCATCAAATCATAGCCTGGATGTTAGAAAGGAATCCCATTGCTAGCGCAACGAGTAGGTATGACCACCGAACATTAACAAGATACTAGAAGGTCCACTCTCAGTCGGCAATTTTGATGTAGCACTTACAAAGGCGAGACGCTAGACTTTAGATCAGACGAGACGGGGTGGAACGTGGCACGAGGCCTGAGCGGTTAACCAGCATTTCATCAGGTTCCGGGACGGGGCAAGGAGGTAAATGGTGGGGGCGGGGCGTAGAGTGAACCTTCTAGTCTATATTGTTAATGTTCGGTGGTATGACGGATCAACTTATAGATTATCCGTCATTTTAAAAAGTGCATTTATTTGGTGAATTCAATGACAATAATTAAAGTGTAAAATGAGTCGCTATTCAAATGTTAGTGTTGGAAAAATTATAGACAATATTTCAAATAACACTTCAAAAATCACAATAAAAAAAACAGAAGTACAGTGACGGAAATAAAATTTCGTACACTGAGGTTAACATTTTATGTCATTTTTTAATATTTTGATAAACTGGGCTTTTTACCTTTACCTCACCTTTATACCTTGCGATTCTTACTTCAGTAATAAAAGAAAGAAGGTTATAATATAAAATTATTTATTCGAAGAAAGTATTCCTATACAAATGGTAGTTGAGGGAGTTGAAATACTAAAAAGCACTATACAAGACCTCAAAACTAAGTGAAAATACAGGATCATTGGATAGAAGAGCTGGAAGTGGTAGAAGAAAATTTTCAAAGAAAAACAGGGTAATGATATACAATAAGGTACAACTTCAAAATTAATTATAAAACATATTATTCAAATAATAAAAAAAAACATTGGTTTAATATTTTAAAACGAATCCATTTTTTCCACCAATAGGTTTAAACGTCTAAGCATTGATGCCACCAGCATTTGGGCGTGATGAACATTTTAATTATTCCAGGTTTCTTCAATTTTATTCCACAAATCATGACTTTTCTGGATGGAAATCATTCTTTTTGTTGATTTCTTTCACGACATATCCCCAAACGTTTTTAATTGGATTGATATCAGCTCTTCTTGAGGGCCAATGTAGTAATGAAATGTTATTTTCCCGTATCCAGTCCAAAACTCTCCTTGCTGTATGGACGAGGCAGTTATAATGCTGGTATAATTCTTGTTGATATATATTGTTTACCGATGGCAACATAATACTTTGAAGAATGTGTATATAAATTTGAGTGTTAAATCTTCCTCGAATATGGTGACATATTCCTAGCCCTCTGGAAGTCATATACCCTCATACATTAACAGAAATTCTTCCACTTGTTTTCAATTGGATTTAACATGTTGAGTATATCTTTCTTCATACCGTGTATTTGGCGGCCTGTATACTCTAATCTGCCCACTATAGTAAGACTGAAAAATGTTCTCATCGGTAAATACTACCTTAGTCCAAAAGTCCATACTTTGCGGTAGATATTCCATCGCAAACCCCATTCTTTGCCCTTTATTCACATCGGTCAAAAATGGCGTTTTAGCAGCTACCCTGTTTTTCAGTTCCGAATTTTTCTTTATACGATTTCTTACCGTTCTTACTGTCCCACGAAACTTAGTTTAGTTATGTGCTTCTACTGCTGTCTAAAATTGATTGTTTCGCAAATAATCTATTAAATCAATATCTTGATTTTCGTTTGATTTTTTTTCTGCCACTTCCAGTCCTTCTATCCAATGATCCATTCAGTTATGAGGGTTTGTATAGTGCTTCTAGTTTCCCAACTTGCTCAGCTATTCTTCGTAGAGAAACACCTTCTTTAAATAAAGCAATTGATCTCGCTTTCTCGAGTTGATCCATGTTCACAAACTTTGTTAAAATGAAATAAAATAATTTTCAAATCTGATGACACCGATAACAATTTGTCAAAAAGTGAAGTGTATTTCCAGGTGATCTAGGTATACAAAAGCCAACAGCACATTGGGATTTATTTCCTTCACTGTACATTTGGCGAATCTGTGTATGGATTTTTCTCATGAAAGGCGTTATACCGTTAATTAAGAAACCTTTCAAATTAAACTAGCAGAAGTTTTGGCAGATTTTGCTTACAATATGAAGAAATGCGATGGAAGCGATTATAAGGGCTATTGTGCAAAAACCATTTGGAATCTGTCGCAAAAATGGCGAAGGAAAAATTTTACAACGATTACACTTTTACCGGCATTGAGTTTAAATTAGCGTGTGAAATTCTAAGAGAAAGATCTACAATCGAGCATCGAGCCTATATACCCACCCCTAACAATTCAATTCATTGACACCTAATATGTAATTATACAAATAAAAACGACTTCAAAATATCTAAATAGTATCGTTTGTTCTTACCTTTAACTACACCCCCTTTAAATCAGAATAAATCGCCTTACAAGTCTATATAATTATGCGACTTAAAGCTCGTTTATTTTAAATCTTCATAACTTCTACCTGAAGCAAGGAATCTTAAAATAACTGTTAACCGCTCATGTATGAGGTGTGCGTGTTTCATTGCTCGATTAGCGGGTTACTAACTCTAAAAACGCACAATAAGTTTCGCAATCCAGTCGCAAATAAATTTGACCCAATCTCCAGATTCTAGTTGCAGCTCTTTTAACAGGTTAATGTGAGAAAATTTAAAAGCCCACTAGGCGGTTTCCTTTTTCTTTTTTGATTTTATGGCTAATCCCGCTGCCACTGCACGAAAATATATCGTTTTCATACTGCGTCACGCGGGTTAAAACTGCCGAAGAAAACCGAAGTATTTGTGATTAAATTATCATCTCTTTGATTGATTTGTCCAACATAACAACCTTATTATCTTTGTCAGATTGTCAGTTATCTTTCTACTTTATTTATTAATTACATTTTTTGAGATGTGATTTCTGCATGCCTCTCTAATAAATCATTTGCTTTTTTTATGGCAATGGCACGCACACACACTAGTGGGAGATCCTATGGCACTCAGCGAAGATGTTGAATGACACGGCACGGTTCATGAATAATTGTAGGTTGTAAGTTGGGGGAAACGGATGTCCTGGGAGGGAGTTCCACAGCTGTGCGTCAGATAAACGAGTCCTTGTAAAACGATGTTCTTAGTGTTTCCAACTAACCCAAACTAACGAGTGCCCTCGTGCCGTCTGTGGTGACTGTGACAGGCGTTTCTGTGGACGGGATGAGGCGGACCAAATCCTGGAAACATCTGCCGTGAAAATATCTGTAAAACAGGGATATCTCGGCCACATGTATTCCGATTGATGAGGATAAAAGAATGGTCGATCATGCCATAATGATGTCAGGGCCCGCCGTATTGACTTTCTTGGTAAACGTGGCTGCTTCAGTACTTGCTGCATTGAACTGGACGAAATCTATGTAGCCGCAAGTTCGACCTTTCTCAAGATCTTGCTTAATTGTTGTAATCTGCTCCTGTCTGCGGTGATTAGTCTCAGTCGCTGGGAAAGGTTTTTCTGATCTAAATTGGGAGACAAGGGTACTGTCATCTGCAAAACTGTAAACAGGATTATTGGTTTCGGTCAGGAGGTCATTAATATAGATGAGGAACAGAGTTGGTGCGAAGTGTACTTCAGTAGTTGTTGATTGACTACACGTTCCATGACTTTGGAAATTATTGGAAGTAAGGCAATTGGGCGATTGTCTGAGGGCGTTTTTTGCCCTTTTTCGGAACAGGTTGCACTCGAGCGATTTTCCAAGAAAAAGGGTAAATCCCTTTTCGGTAAAATAGAGAAAAAAGTCTGGAAAAATGGATGTCAGTTCGTTAGCGCAGTTCTTTAACACGATGGCAGGTATTCCGTCCGGTCCTGATTACTCCAGATGCCTTTTGCCTATCTAGTTCTTTTGAGGATTTTACGAATATTACGGTGATAAAACTTAACTTCTGCCATCGTAGTGTTGATGTTCGATATGGTGGGGAGAGCCTTGCTTTGGGGGGCGTTTAAGGTAGAGTGCGATGAAAACATTTTGGCAAGCATGTTCGCTGCGGCATTGCAAAAAATTATTTCTGATCCTTTGATTGTGTTTGTCCTTAGTTACGACAATCACACGCTTGCATTCGTTTCTCGCTCGTAGGGTCAAGAAGATGTTGAATCGAGCTTTCGATATTTCCTGCAATACCAGGTAAGTTATCATTTTGTGGAGATAATGTAAAAGTAAGACCTTTATTTAAAAGATTCAATTCAGCATTATCAGAAGATCGAGAAAACTGATTTTCGACAATGTTTACGACTTCCTGAGAACTATCAGAATAAGGTTGCATTTTTCTAAGGTTTTAAACGAATTTTTTTTTTGTGTATTTTGGTTTACCAAAAACGACTTTGGTAAAACAATTTTAATAAAATTTGGAATATTACATTTTTTACAAGACTAAAGTCTATATCTGCACTCGCTAGCCTTATCATTATATTTTTAAAACACATATTTAAAAATATGTAATAGCAAAGATTACTAATAAAATTTACGATTTTTTAAATAAAATCATAGCAATTAAATTTTAGAACATGTCGGTCATAAAAAATTGGTATTTAATACTATTTTAAGCGAAACGGCCCTCAATAACTGCATTTGCATTGAACCTTCCTATATGGTCACTTCAATTTTCTGTAATGCAATTGAGCCGCAGTAGTAAACAGTCTAAATAGGGGTTTTATTTTAGTAAACATCAAAGTAATATGAAACATGTCGCACCATATTTAAGGGTGTTCCATTTGTATCGAAACAGAATAAAAATCTGATTCCACGTTTATTTCCTTTAAATCGCTGGTACACGTAATTAGATTTGTCAAGGGGAAAGCTTTTTCTTACCATTTTTACCCCTTTCGATAGGATAGGACCAACCCTTAACATTTCAAATGGAACAAAGGGGTCAACTGATACCTTCTTTAAAAGAAGATTGAATTCTCTTCCAATTGATATCTCCTTCGTGAAATTCAGTCAGATAGATAATAAATGAAATTATTTAAAATGTGTTTCTTTAGTGATGAGCAAATGTAAGACCAAGACCAAAACCGGGTTAGTCTTGGTCTTGCATATTATATGGTCTTGGTCTTGGTCTTGCAGGGTTCATCAGTCTTGGTCTTGCTGCAAGACTCTTGCAAGTCTTGCACTTTTTTGGAAGATTTTTACTGGAGACGATTTACAAAGAAAATTAAAAAAGTTTTTAAAGCCCTTTAAAGTAAATAAAGGTTTAAAGAAAGGGATAGTATTTGCCAGTATGAAATTTTTGGTTTTTCAATATTAAGTTCCACAACGACAAATTTTAACTAGTAAATCAGGTAATTTTTTTAAGTAGAAATACTCAGTTAAGGAATTAAGGAATGACTTGTTTAAGTTTGTCCGTGTAATATATTGAAACATCCTGTGTATTTACAGTTATAAATTGCGGCGTTAACACAAGAACTATTTTATTTAAACGTGCATTCAATTTTTTAATACATGGTTGCCCATAATTGAGTTAAAATGTAAATATCTACATCTCTTGATAATCTGATGCAGTTATTCTGACAATTTTTTTGTAGAATATTTTCAAATAATAAAATTTAATAAGTTTGAAAATATATATAAATCAGTCACTGGATTTTACGTCCTTCTATAAAAATCGATTCTAAGTGTTAGCCTGGCTTTGAAATAAACCAAAATTATTATTGCTCATTGAAGAACTGCAACCAGTAAAGATGGTGACCAAAATGTATAATTTAAGTGGTGTTTGTAGGATTAGTCGGGTATCAAGAAAACCAATTAATATTTCTTGCCAACGCAACGTTTCGAATTATATTAACTCATCATCGGGGCTCTGTTAAGAGGAGAAAGCTGCTTTTAGAATATATAGTTCAATCTTACAATTTGATAAAAAAAAAACAAAACAAGAGCCTTAAGCCCAAAAACAAAACCTTTCTTAAGTACTACCTTTGTTTAATTAAATACAATACAACACAAAAAACAACGGGTTAACGAAATGAAAAAACAGAAAGGGTTTCTAATGATAAAATATGTAATGCATCTGTATGTCACAAGTATTTTTTGTTAAAAGAAAACCAAAAATTCATGAAACTTACCCAAATAATTGTGCTTTTCTCTCCTACACTTAACATTCATATCTCATATGCAGGATTAAAATAGATAATATTGCGGATTACAATGAACATTATACAAACAACAAAGAACAATTAAAAAACAACAACCAAATTACACAGCGTAATACAAGGTCGACTGTTGAACTCTGTACTATATTTTGTCGAAAACACATAGTAGGTACAAACAAAAATTTAAAAGTTATATAAAATCAGCCGTTTTTTAAAATACAATTTTTTGAAATCATGTCGAAAATTAAAAACATAAATAAAATTAATTATTATGAATTATAAATTCATTAAGATTAACTCATTCAGAATTGAACTAGCAATTAAATAAGGTTTTCCATTTAACCAATTTTTTATTTTTATAGTTTTTAAGATCCTCACTTTATAACATCAGAATATGCGTATTATTATACCCTCCAAAGGGCTTACTGGCCAAAAACATATCCAAAAATAGTTCACTATCTCCCGGTCCAAGAACGCTTGGAGAAATGTATAGACATTTGTGTAATTTGTTAAAAATCCAAATTAGATTTTTGTAATTATGAGTATAATTTTCTTTAAAAATGTTACTGCTCTTTTTGCTTGAATACATTCTTATTCACTTACATACAATGCGGCGTGTCAAATAGTGAATATGTTCTAACTTCCCTTGGATGCATCTCACAAATAAAATGATTTTTTACAAACATTTATAGGAATTTTTTTCTCCATATTTCGACCCAACAATTTCGATCCCAGAATTAAGAGCAATATGTTAACAAATAAAAATTGCGAAAAAAAAAAGCAAGACCGCAAGACTCTTGCATGCTAGGTCTTGGTCTTGCGTAAGTCTTGCAATACTAGGTCTTGGTCTTGCATAAGTCTTGCACTGCTCGGTCTTGGTCTTGCTTTTTCTGCAAGACCAAGACCAAGACCGCAAGACCAAGACCAGTCTCGCTCATCACTAGTTTTTTTGTTTTGCGAAAAATTAATAATTTCAATATTTACAGTTTTGACCTAGTGGATTTTGTATTTGAGATTAAAAACGGTTTAATCTTTGGAAGAAAGAAAAGAACTGCCCAAATTGTATTATCGCAACAATGAATGCGCTAGAGCTGCTTCTAGAATTTTCAACGCGCAAATATTCTGACAAGAATGTTCATGCCAAATACGTGATGGAACTTGTCAGAAAATTTGATTAGCTCGGTGCAGAATAAAAAACACACAACTGTTCTGGACGATAATCAATAAGGTATGCAAATAGGTGGACTTGTAGAATCAGACCGTACAGTAGTGTAAAAAAAATCAGAAAAATCTGGAGTGCCTCAAACTTCAGTTTACATAATTATTAAAATTTGTAAAGCATCATCCGCATAAAATCGGTCTTGTTCCTGAGTTCAGTGAAGATGACTATGATCTTCCGACAAACTATTGCCAAATCGCAATATTATCTACAGATGAAAGTACATACATTTTTTACTCTTGACAGAGAACTTAAAATGTATAATTGCAGGTATTGGTCTGACAATTATCCTCATTTTTACAGGGAACATCATACTCAAAGACCTCAGAAATTAAATGTATGGGCTGGTATTCATGGCAATCATTAGTCCTAATTTCATCAATGAATGATGGGTCTTCTTGGCAATATTATGTGAGAGTACTTAAATTGGACATTTCCAGGACGATGGATAGGTCGTATAGGAGTCCCATTTGAGTGGTCAGATAGGTCTCTAGATATAACGCCACTCGACTTTCTCTTATGGGGACATTTTAAGACCAACGATTTAGAAGACTTAAGGAAACGAATTGTACAGGAATGGCGGCGAACAATGTCAGAAATGTTACACACAGTTCGTGAAAAATTTGAACATCACCTTTATCATTGCATGAATGTCGATGGTGGTAATGTCCAACATCTGTGTTAATTAAGATTTGTATTACATTGTTATTACAATAATTAGATTAGAAAAAACCATGTAACGTTGTAAATCTTATTAAATACAGTATTGCGATTTTCTCCTTTTACTGGTCGATTTGTGTTATTGATACTCTTGCTACTTTACTTCTCGCGATCTTACTTCCGGGGTACCAACCTGCTCGACAGGTATATTCGTTTGGGGCGCCACTTGATAGAGGTGGCATATATTGTTTTTTGAGAGAATAGATAGCCCTTCACGCCTGAACACTCAAGGCGAGCAGGCCGTTTTCCGTACCGGAATTTATCATTGCTTAAGTATTAATAATGGTACCAAAATACGTCCCCTTTGATAAATCTAATTACGTGTACGAGTGAATGTAAAAAAAATAAACCAGGAATCAGGTATTTTGTTTCGTTCAAACCGGAACACACTATATGCGATTTTGAAACCACGGCGAAAATACAAGATACTTAAGTATTTAATAATCCTATTTTACACAGACATAGACAATTTATTGATGTCGATACATAATTAAGTTGTTTACCCAAGTCAATTTCAAGAGATGTTATCGAAACGACCCTCAATAGCCGAATTTACATTGAATCTCCTTGTATGGCCACTTCAATGTGCAGTAATTTCCTATAACATATTAATTGAGGCAGCATATAGGGACCCGCATTGCATGAATATGAATTGTGATATTGCTTCAAAGCGGACCTATGGGTCTTTATTATTGGATGTGTCCTGTGCTTTGCCACATTAACCCAAAATAATTCAAATATCTTTAACGATTTGATCTGAATTATTAAGCAATATTTAACCCAAAGTACCCCAAACAAAATAAACAAACTCAATGCTGATCAGCTGTATAGAAATAGTATGTAGTATGCGTAGTGTTGCAAGTGGAAATATTTCCGTCCGAAATGGAAATGGAAATATAAGAAATATCCAAAAGCTTAACTGAAATTTAGGAATCTTACATATTTGTGTATACTTTCAAAGAACGAATATTAAGTATGTATTATTAAAAACCGCGAGCTCGGGGATTCACATGTGCTCCAGGCCGTCACCATGGAATCACACAAACCTGATGGAGTCGTTTTCGTTCTATTGATTTTTCCTTTTTCATTTACAATCTTTAATCTTTAGCTGTAAAATAGCGAAAACAGAAGACGTTCTTTGGAAGTATTGTGTTTTTAAGGGTAAAAAATATATATCAGTGCAAGCATTATTTATACCAAAGCGTTTCATAAAACGCTATGATGAAAGCACCTTTAATCAGAGTTTGTAAAAAGTGTCCAAAAGAAATTAAATGGATATGAATATGTTACCGATGCTGCAACTACCATTGGTATCGGAATACTAAGTATAAGGAAGCTCAGAATGGACAATGCCGTTAAGTGTGTTTATACTCCCTTATCAAAACCATTAATCATCCAAAAGTTTTAGTAATGATATCGATATTCAAAAAGGCGATCCAGGTCAATCTTTGTCCATTGCCTCCATTTAGCGAAGAAGAGAAATCTGCAATGTTAAAGTTAATTGACAAAAGAAAAACATTATTTGTTATTGAACATAAAGATTATGCTACATAAATACTTAATACAAGATCACAAGAGGTTTGATAAAAGTTCAGTTATTTTAGCCATAGGATGCTAGTTGACATAGCAACAAGTAAACTTCAGGTAAAAGAGCAAGATATTATTATTATTGACGAAATTGCATACTAACGTTGTATGTAGAAGCAGTAAATTGTTTGGGAAAAACTTAATATGCAAAAACAGCCTTGAAAGTCCCGTTTATTAGTGGAAAAGCCTTTGTTCATCATCTCCACTATCAAAAGTAGCCTCACCTATTTTGATGATGCCAGCTTCTTCAGCAGCCACTATCCAGAACAAGCAATGACAGATCAGCTAATCTAATCTTCGACACACAGTGGTAACATCGCGAACCTTCCTCCCGCTTGCCTTGTAAGCCTGTAAAGATCTGTTAAAAACGCAAATCCATCTTCGTAACGCACAACCGGTGTTTAGTTCACACACGACCTGGCCAACAGATCCATGCTAGGAAGCATCCAATCAATTAGAAACAGCATCAGAAAACTTGTCTACCGATGAAGAGGAGTTGCCATTATCTGTCTTGAAAAGTAAAATAAGAGCTAAATATCCAGAAAAAAAAATAGATTGACCGAAAGTTCTGATGCTAAATGATGTTCTTCTAATACAAGACAAATTCAAAAGAATACTGAATGCAATGGTGGATCCAAGAAAAAATAGTACACATGTGAAATCTGTGATGATGAATAAATATTTTTATGAAACCGAAGAGGAAATTTTCGCCTAAAAGTTCCTATTATAAGGCCTTATTTTTATATAGAACTAAGCTTTGTTTTTTGTGACTTATGTAGAACTACCCAAGCGTTATTTTTGGTGATTTATATTAAAACTAAGCTTTATTTTTGTGTTTTATGTTTACTTAAATAAAAGTTTTTTTTTTCAATTTTTCCTGTTATTTTTTTTTAACTTAAATATGGTGTCGAAGTTACCCCACCCTAGGGGCAACTTCGACATAAAATTCTAAATAATAATAAAAAAAATATAATGGTATGTGTGCCTAGTGATTTAAGAGCTTGTAACAAAAATCCTGGAGCAATTTATACCGAAAACATGTCGAACTAGCCACAGTTTACGGTACGTGGACTTTTATGGATTTCATTGCAAGGCATGTTCAGTTGCTGACACATTTTTGGTAAATTGCTTTCAGCAAACCTGGTGGTGCAGTGGTTAGACGCTGTGCTTGTGATACGACGGCCCGGGTTCGATTCCCTCAGTGGCGACAGATGTTTTTTTATTTTTTTAAGGTTACGTTTGTTTCTTTTTTAAATTTGTGTTAGTTTTGGTTAGTTTTGTTTGGTTGCGCCCCGGAGCGAGCGAAGCGTTTCATATGATAAACATGAGCGAAGTTTCGCAACAAAATCCATAAAAGTCCACGTAGACTCTTGTTTCTACGTCTCGCAACGAAACCTTATCAAAAAAGTGACAGTCAATTTTCATTTTTGTCAATAATACATGGGCCCGCCATAAAAAAAAAAGATTGTTGAGAAGATAGGGAAGAAGTTAAGTGGCCTGAAGGAATTATTGATGCTGATGACATTCATGATGATAATGAGCTAAATTATGAAAATAGATCGAAGAAAAATCATTCTAGAGACCATGTCTGCCCTCATTTGATAATGATGAGAGCGAAGCAGATATGCATATTGTTGATCTCACTCGAATTGTATCTGATTCTTGATTCTCGAATCTTATTTTTTATATTTAATAATTTGAGACATGTTTTTGCTCTTTTTTATATTTTTAAATGCATGTATTGCATGTAATTAATTTTGAATAATAATTTATTTTTAAGATTCTTTGAATATTTCCATATATTTACAATGTTTCCAAATTTTCCTGAAATATTTCCAAAAGTTCCTAAAATATTTACGGAAATGTTCCAAAAGGATATATTTCCGGAAATTTCACAACCCTAAGTATCTATGTAGAAATAGTAATAAGGTACAGGTATCGCAGAATAGAAAGACTGACCTTCGGGTTTGCGGTAAACAGGTGGGTGGGGATATCTAGCTCATTTACCTGAATGCTTTTGACACGCACACTTCTGTGCATCCTGTTAAAAGTAGGATGTTTCTTGCGAATAAATTTATTAATTTAAATTATTTGTAATCATGCCTTTTAAAAGCAAAGTTGAAAGACGAGTATTAAACGGTCAAAGCCACGAAATAATTTATAATCTTATACAAGAAGCAGATGCAGGAAAACCAGTGATTTATTTCAGTAAAGTGCACGAGCGTGTTTTAGCCGCGCTGCCAAGATTAGTCTAAGCAAACACAATTAAACGAATTAAGCAGGAAGCCAAAAATGTCGAATCTTGTACAGTTACACCTTTTTCCACGCCAAACAAAAATCGTGAAAGCACAAAAAGTAAAATAGCTTTGGACGATGCTTATCAAGGTGTGTTACGCAGAAGAATCCACAATTTCCATAAAATAGAAAAACCAGTATCAACTCTAGCGAGAATTCATAGAAACTTTCAAAGTAATGCCAATTACCAGGAATGCGTGAACAGTTTAAGGCGAGAAAAAAAATTGGATTTCGTTGGAGAAAAACCAAAACCAATAGAACAATTTTAATGGAAAAACCTAACGTAAGATATCTTCGAATCCAATTTGTAAAGAAAATGAAAGCTTACCGTGCAGAGGGACGTCCAATTGCTTATATGGATGAAACATACATACATTCATCACATAAAATCCAAAAATCTTGGAGCTGACGAAGGCATAAGACAACCTGTATCAAAAGGCACATGCCTAATAATCGTGAGAAGAGGAAAAGATGGTTTTGTGACAAATTCATAGGACAGATGGAAGTCAGGCTGCAGTACTGGGGATTGCCATAATGAGAAATTATGAACATTATAAAAAGTGGGTACAACAGTGTAGTAGTTGTCGATAACGCGCCATACCACAATAGGCAAATAAGTAAGTGTCCTACATCGTTAACAAAGAAAGAAAACATAAACACTGGTTAAGCGAAAAAAATATTTCATTTGGCAATAAAATGTTAAAACCAGAGCTCTATAGTCTCAATAAAATGGCGAAACCAAGGGAGAAAACTTAGATCGTTGAAATAGTTTCCAGTACAGGACACACCGTGGTTCGACTACCTCCGTATCATCCTGACTTTAACCCTATTGAACTAGTGTGGGCACAGGTGAAGGAGTTTGTGTCTAGAAGGAACGTAACTCTTAACTTGGCAGATGTTATGAAATTAACCGATGAGTTTTTTGAACAGTTTACGTGAAGCAGTGGAAATCACGCTGTGAATAAGCAAAGAGAATTGAGATTGAGTACATGGAAAACGAACCTATGGTGGACATTGTTGTAGATAAGTTAATAATAAATTTGGATGGCAATGACAACAGTTCAGACGAAAACTCAGATGATAATTTAAGCGAAGGTTCCCTGTCAGAAATACCAACATGAAAGTAATGTTTTTAATCTTCATGTAATATTTTGTGATATTTGTTCTGTTATATTATTAATATGCGAATTATAAATGCTCATTAAATATGCGCAACCCACACCTAATTGTATTGCCGACTTGACTTATTATTATCCCAACCGTAAATATCCTAACAATAAAAGCATAATTATTACATAAATAGCAAATAGGTAAACATGCCTCGTACCTATCCCAGTGACCATATATGAACCGAATTCCGCTTTTATTTTCAAGGCGGAGTGTACTTTACTAAAATTTGGTATTCTCTATCTCTGTCGTATACTGACTATCATTTTCTCTCATCTGCGCATCTCAGGGCTCTTCTATATAAAATTCGCTACGCTACGTATCTGCCAATTCCGTCTGACTAAAATATACAGCCCGTCTTACTTCAGACTGAAAGGAACTCTGAAGTTGCCTTGACAAAATATGGGCATGCCGTCGGAAAGCAATTTGATTTTAACACAATCCACTCCTACGTAGCGAACTTAAACCGAAAACATTTATGACCGACAAACATGACAAGAAATATGTCAATAAACCGGGCGAAGATACCCAGATAAATAAGATTTTAAAGTGTATCGACACGGATAAAATTTATCCGGTATTTCCATACAGTCAAAATACTTTCAAAACTTTTATATTCTTTTTATGTCCGTGGGCAAGACATTTTTATCGCTGGACCAGATGCTTCGGACTGTATTTCTATCAAGTTTTATGTAGATTTCAAGCAAAAAGACATTTTTATTTATGTACGGTGACGATTTATTAACTGGACTAATTTAATTCCACATGAAATCCTTAATGTTTTTATGGCGCAGAGAAGTTAATTTATAAAAAATATTCAGTTTACTTTGCCATATAAATCCATATGAGACGTTGTTCTATTATCAATTTGTAAACGGATTTCCAAAGCACCACAACGAAAAGTGGGCGAAACAGTACATTTGAAAACTTACGATATTCAGGCAGCGTTGCCAGATTTCTAATATTGTGAACTAATTAAAATCATTAATTAAATATCACCCTGTCGCAAGTTTGAACTTGAACTTGAAAAATGTTATATAAACATTCACTGTTAATTATAAACAATTTGAGCGGTCGACGGGAGCGACTTTAATCCTTAATGATGCAATCATCAGCATTTTGTAACATATAAATACGCCGGCAAACGCCGAGTAAATCAGACTTTCGGGTCTCTCAAACCGCTCAGTCTAGTTGCCGTACAGCACACAGGTGCGTACACTTCTAGCTGTTCTATCCCACAACCCCCATAACTGAGAACACTTATACACAGGTATAAGGTTGTCAGGTCCTTACCTAACCTGGGTGAACGTATGCATAGGTATACGGCATTCGGGGGCTACTAAAAAGTATAGAGAGAGTCGAATTTATGACGCATCAGAACTTCTAGTGAAGGGATAGTTTTTGGGGAGTTTCAAAAAGTAGTTAAAGTGCCTTAGCAATTTGTGATAAACTTAAAAGTCTTACCTTATAAATATCAGAACAAATACCTAAATAAAAGACAACCCGCTCACATAAACTTTATTAATAAAATAGTGACGTCGCTTGCTAGACAAACTTTGAACTAAGCCTCCCTCGAGAAGACATGCATTTCATATTAATTGGGTATAGTGTAAACTCTTAATTCATCTATAATCTTAAACACGCCTTTATTAGTATACAATCTAACCGTTGTTAAGTTTGTTTGTAAATAAACTTGTTATTGTTTTTATCGATGTGTCTCCTTTATTATCTCTTCTCAACTTGACGTAGTGCGTTCCTAAATCTGAGTTGCTCTCCTACACGCTAAGTAAGGCGTGTCGTCACCGATAAAAAACACAAGTCGTGACAATATCCTTACTCAATGTGTGTTTTATTCTTACTTTAAGACTAACTATGATTACCTCTCCTTATGTCACATTTTTCCGGACATTCTACAAACGCGGTTTTTAAAGGTGAGGTGAGCCGAAAACAACTAAAACAACTAGCCCAAACTACCCCAAACGAATCGAATACTTAAAGAACAACACAAGCAAAAAAGACGGTGTGAGCTTAAGATTACACGATAGAAGTGAAAACGTCAATAAAATCGGCAGGAACCGCTGCATATCGCTTGAAAACGTTAAAATTCTCCTATCCTGCCTCATCTGCAAATAAATCTACTTACTTACAAAAACTATATGTATCGATATGCTAAAAATTAAATTTTACTTCGATATCTGCCATAAAATCAATCATACACTGACTTTAATCAGAAAAAAAATCCATATTTTCCGATCCTGACCCATTTTCCAGCTTCAAACCGGTTTTAATGTGATTTCAGGCAATTAAATCATTAAATGTACAAATCTACATATTTAAACCTAAACGTCATGTCGAAGAATTGGAAGACGTATTTGCTTAAATTTCCCACACTACATCAAAAGCATATCTGAATATTGAAAACGATGGAACATTGTCTGCATGTTTCAACTGAACCTCGATTTTCTCGTATTTCACAATCTCATACGGAAAATTGTTACAGAACTTTTTATAGCAGGGATTACGAGGTTTACGAATCTGAGATTGATTTCTTGAAGCTACACGATGTCTGGCACGTACAATCAGATCGATGCGAAGTTTTGATGTTCTGCGCATATTTCCCTCTTTAATGTCCGAAAGTTTAGTTGCTACAGATTAATCGATTTTCCATTAATAAAATATTAAATGATGACGTGTCGCGTCAGAACTCGAAAACGCTCACTCTGTATAAAAGCATCGTTATTTTCAAAGTATCTCATAATACAGTTTTTGACAGAGATTTTCGTCAAGTAATCGGCCAAGTATCGGCTTTTCTAAAAATAAAAATATTTTTCGAGAAAAAAATAAACACCTTAATTATTCCACCTAGAACTCGATGTTTTTACATTTCTCCAGAAAAGTCTATTTTCCCGATATTTTCGAAACATAGAAACATTTAGTTGTTTTCTCTCCTAGAAATTTCCTATAGAATCGTCTCTTAGTTTTTAACCCTCGCGACTTTTTCGGTGCAAGAACTCTCCAAAATGACCCCCTTTTCAAAAATATACATGCTCAAAAAAAAATACTCGCCAATTTCAATAGGGTTCGGAAGACCCGAGGGGAGGCTCACTTGCCAAAATATGCACATCGATTTCGAAAATCGCAGGAATTTCGCAAATTTTTACGCAATTTCGGGATTTCGAAAGGATTTCGGATCGATTTCCGATGATTTCGGAATTGGCATTGAGCCGGTAGTAAATGCATTAGAAAATGTAATTGGTCTAGTCATATTTATGCATGTTCAATGACTAAAAACTAACTAAACCACACAATTAAAATCGATATACAATAAAAAGCAATTTTATATTCAACTTTGTAATTATTGGTATTAGCGTGTCGACCGTCTTTTTCGGATTTTTTTTGCATACCCCCTATTTTTTGGGTCGTAGAACATAAGTCCAAAGTTTTTCAAGTGAAAACTTCTTTAGCGCCGTTTGGATGTGATTTGAGACTCGATGAAACAGAAACGAAATGCCTCGATGAAACGGAAACGAGGAAACAGAAAAGCGACACCAATAAAAGGTTAAAGATCTATAGGATGTAGCGCACGATCAGGGTGTGACGCGTGGCCATATCTTGATCAGGAGGTGGATCCGTAGGGAGATGATTATCGTCAGGCCCTGGGGAATCGCCAACCTGGTTGAGGTGGACCCGCAAGGGTTGAGGCTTAGGAGGGCGGCGGTCTGGATTCCTGGGCTGGGGGCGGACGTCTCTGATGAAGCGATAGTCCGCTGCTTTGAGGTGGTTTGGACTGCCGACTCTGGAAAGTCTGGAAGAGGACGAAGGAGGAGAAGGGCTCCAGGATTGTGATGGGGGTGGACGACAGGTCCGCTGACACCATCGCGTCCAGGGGCTTTCTCCTCTTCTGCTCGGCGGTGCAGGTAAGGGTAATCTTGACAGCACCGGGGTCGAGAACTGAGGAGGGGTCAGCGGCTCCAGACGGGAGTTCTCCGGAGGAGGGGCCCCAGGGTGAGCTCGCCATGGACGTGGGGACCTCTGAGGAGGCTGCGGGTTCTGCCATGGTGGGATCGCCGCTCCTCATTCAGAGACTAGCGTAGAGGGGGGGGCCCCTCCGGCAGGTGGCACAGAGGAAAAGCTCCGTCAGTCTGACTCAAACTGAAGGTCGCTCTCCAGTACGAATGAAGGGTCGGCGTTGATCATGTCCATTCTACAGGTAAATCTGCAGCATAGTAAAGCTGCTACGCAGGAAGATAGTAGAGGAGGGTACAGCAGTGGGACTGGAGGCATTTTTCCTATTCTGGTCAAGATACCTACAAGCGTAGGTGTACAGAGAGTTGTACTAGCGTCAGCGTACTTCCCAGCCGATCAACCCTGCGCTGGAGTGAATCAGGAATCTGGTTACCTACTGCGAGGAGGTAGATAGCCCACTCCTGATTGGATGTGATTGCAACGCGCATCACATAGTGTGGGGCAGTGTTGGGTCCAATCGGAGAGGGGAAGAATTGTTGGAATTCTTTGCATCTGTGGGACTACAGGTGGCCAACAGAGTGAGTGAGCCCACTTTCGTTACTACGGGACGAAGCTCGGTCATAGACTTGACTCTGTGCACCAGGGCTTTGTTCCCGGATATTACGAAATGGGGTGTGTGTGAAGGACTCGATGTCGGACCACAGATACATCACCATAGAACTGGGCTCTTCGTCAGCGAGAGCTGAGGACGTTAGGAACTCCAGAGCAACCAACTGGACCTCTACAGGGAGGAGCTAAGTTGGCGTCTAAGGGACATGCCGAGGAAGTACCGGGCCGCCGATGAACTGGATGACGCGCAAGGTGGATAGGATCATCGATGGCCGGGGCTTTCGCAAGCAGCTGCCCCGTGACTAAGCGTCACTGTACAGGCGATTCGGATACGGTCCAGGCAATTGTTCTCAACAGGTAGATGTTAGTGCAACTGTCAGACCATCTGCTTGTCATTCGTGGGATTTCGGAAGAAAATGTACAGCGATTTCGGGAGTGAGCCGCCCCTCGGGAAGACCGTCAAAAGCTACCTGTCCAGAAAATGTCATATTTTTTTTGCGACTGTTATCGTTTGTCAAAGCGAAATTGTGAAAAGTCGCAGATTTGACGTAATAACTCGTTGGCAAAGTGCCAAATCCCCAAATTTCCACTCATAGCCATTTTCGAGAAAAATAAGAATGAAACTTATGGTAACATCCGGAGTTTACGGACCTAGGTGGCGAATCTCTGCACCTTAGGACACTCTCACAATCTTTCAAGCAGAACTAAATGCTATCAATATAGCCACCTTTGAATGTGCCAAAAATGCCTAAGAGGTGCAAAGATCTATATCAGATAGTTAAGAAGCCTTAAATGGGCTCGCATTTAGCAGAATCAACTCGCGGCTAGTGTGGGACTGTCGGATGGCTGCAGATCAACTGGCAAACAGAAACAAACTCACCCTAATGTGGACACCAGAGCACTAGAGTGTAGGAGGCAACGAAGCCGCTGACCAGCTCGCACCGAATGGTGCACAGACTGCCTTTTGCGGGTCTGAACCCTTCTGTGGCATCACTAGAGCGCACGTAATGAATGCACTCAGAAATAGGAAAAAAGGCGGAAATAGACACATTGATTGGGCCAATGCAACTGGACAGAGACAGTACAAAAGAATCATCTTTCACTAGCCTAACTACACAAAGAAGCTTCTCAAGCTACAAAAAAAAATTAGATAAAACTGGTCGTAGACCTTCTCACTGGACATGGCCCCTGGAGGTACCACCTCAAGAAAATGGGGAGAACCACCACTGACGAACAATGCCGATTCTGCCAAACAATGGCTGAAACGTCAGAGCACCTCCTCTACGAATGTCATGCACTGATTCGCCAAAGGTTGGGGGCATCTCGAAAATGCCCTTCGGGCACCTGGTGATCTACAAAAGATCAACCCTCGAAATATTCTAAGGTTCTCGAAAGAGATAAGAACTTTGGTGTAAAATAGAAGGGTATACACAAAAGGTAAATTGTGGTCGACGTGTCGAAGGGCAAATCTTGCCGAGCAACCCCTCTACCATCCATATGGTAACAGAAATCGCTCAGCTCTGCTTGATTCTGCTTGGCTGAAGTCATAGCCCGAGTTTATCCGAATAAGCGTTAAATAGCCGAGCGTAGACAGCTTCGAGCATTAATGCGTGAGGGTTCCAGCCGTCACGAGTGTGTGACTGCTCCAATGCTCAGTCTTGGTCAGTCTTATTCACGACGCAGAAAAGTGCTGAACGCGTTAAGAAAAATGTTCACTTCAAAAATCATTTATTATAAAATTAGGACTAATTTCGACACACATTTTAGCTGAGACTGGAAGTGAAAAGAGATTAAAAAGATACATTTAACGGGGCGTCCTTCCTGAGATCCTGAGAGATTTGCAGCGAACGCAAATCAGTGGCGATGCGGTGCTACTATATTAAATTTTCGTATCGCATCGCCAGCGCTTCGCGTTCGCTGCAAAAGTGAAATCGTTGTATGACCGTTTAACAACGAATTCAAGCGGTAAGTAGCATTCACAGCAGTGATACAAGATTTTTGTTGGCAGTAATCACAATTCAGAATTGAAATAAAAATTATACTCTATTATTTAAGTATGGTTGTATTATTTATTGACTTATATCCATAGGAGTCAATGGATTGTATCGTTATTTCCAATAAACCACACAAACGACACACCACACTATAGTACAAAAGTTGAAAATATAAATAAAATTGGCCGAAATAAATGAATGTTATCTCGTCTTGCGGTAACCGCTGCAGAACGTTTTGTTTTGTGAAATATTATTGAAACC
The DNA here is from genome assembly GCA_016904865.1 of Pissodes strobi. Lineage (NCBI taxonomy): Eukaryota > Metazoa > Arthropoda > Insecta > Coleoptera > Curculionidae > Pissodes > Pissodes strobi. The sequence continues at coordinate 373,988 of MU182240.1, forward strand.
CGTCCGAAAATTTTATGTTCTTCGCATATACATTGCTTTTGAATCGCATTGATGGATGCTATCTAGTTTACGACTGCTTTTCGGTTAGGGGTTTAATAATTAACGACAAACCTGATTCAAAATGGTTTCAAGGTGGAAAGCCAATCCGGGATCGATTGCGTGCCTGTGTTTTGTTCAATTGGGGTTAGGCCATTGTTTGCAAAAGGGATACAAAATGAAAGACAAAGGTACGTGGTGAAGTTGATAATTAATCGAAGGTTAATTAAAAATAAATTAATTAAGATTAAATAAACGCCCTCTTTTGGTTTCAATCGAAACAGCTGATTTTCGTGGCAAATAAGAATTTCCCATTCCCATTTATATATTACTATACATAATATAAAAACATAAGCAACATATGTCTTTTCTCACGGTAGAGATTAAAACAATTTCACGACTAAAATTTAGCATTCTAAGGTGTATTTCAATTTTGATAGCAGCAACTTTCTGATCCATACATATTAGGCACGCCGAATTGGTTGCACAAGCCATCGAATAATAATTCTGCAACATGCTTTAAACAGTCGTTTGATATTCTCTAAGGCTTGAAGTATATTGAAAATATACACTTTTGATTCGTCGGAGGTTCTTTTCGTTTTATAAATTTGCAATTGCACTGACATAAAATTGACATACTTGATACAAAAACCATGCTACACCTACTAGCCATAAAGCCGGAAATATTATGGGAAAACAGAAGTATGATAATTATGGAGACTGAAAAAAAATTAAATTAATAAGTCAGTCTATCGTCGACATGCTCGTTATTAAAAGGGCAATGTTAAAAGAAAAAGAATGCACTGACTTAAATTCTAGAAGAAAAGAAATCTTCAGCTAACGATATTAGGCAAAACGGAGTACCTGTTTTGTCAATTAATAAAAACCCACTAATAAAAAAAAACCATCCACACAAATAATTTACTTGCTATGCAACAAGTCGGATAAACGATATGTAATTATCAAAAAACACTTGTTATAAAACAACTAGAGCAGAGAATATGTATATGCTATATAAAAAAATAAGTGACGATAAACACCAAATAAGCAGTTACTAAATTAACCAGGACATGATCATGTTCGGTCCACACTGCTCGAGTCCACTGAAACGTACTATCAACTAGTAATACTGTAATCACAATACTTTAAAAACGCCAATTAAGTCCAAAATAGCTATTAAAGTCGCCAACTTTGATTTTAAATGGCATAATCCTAATACTGCCTCTAGTTAAATTTAAAATTAGAATGAAGCTGTTAGCGGTAAAGTATTAAGATGTATTATAGAGAAGTAGATAGGCAAAAAAAAAACGTTTAGATATCGACTGTCAGTGGTGTAAATTAACCATCAATTAAAATATAATATTGCCACGAATTGTCTTTTTAACCGTGTCGCCACGCCTTACTTAGAGTGTAGGAGAGTAGCTCAGATTTAGGAACGCACTACGTCAAGTTGAGAAGAGGTAATAAAGGAGACACATTGTTAAAAACAATAACAAGTTTATTTACAAACAAATTTAACAACGGTTAGACTGTATACTAATAAAGGCGTGTTTAAGTTTTTAGATTAATTAATATTAAATGCATGTCTTCTCGAGGGAGGCTTCAAAGTTTTTCTAGCAAGCGACGACACTTTTATTAATAAAGTTTATGTAAGCGGAGTTGTCTTTTATTTATGTATTCGTTCTGATATTTACAAGGTAAGTCTTTCTGGTTTAAGCTTATCACAGATTGTTAAGGCACTTTCACTACTTTTTACCAATCTCCAAAAACTATCCCTTTACTGGAAAATCTGATACTTCACTCGTAAATTCGACTCTTTCTACTTTTAGTATCTCCTAGATGCCGTATACCTGTGCATACGTTCGTCCAGGTTAGGTAAGGACTGTTCACAGATATGGGAGTTGTAGTAGAGAATAACTAGAAGTGTATGCACCTGTGTGCTGTACCGCAACTAGAATGAGCGGAATTGAGAGACCCGAAAGCCTGATGAACTTGGCGTTTGCCTGCGTATTTATATGTTACAAAATGCTGATGACTGCATCATTAAGGATTAAAATCGCGACCCGCTAGTGTGCCGTCGACCGCTCAAGTTGTTTATAATAAACAGTGAATGTTTATATAACATTTGTCAAGTTCAAGTTCAAACTTAGGGCAGGGTGATATTTAATTAATGCTTTTAAGTAGTTCACAATATTTAAAAAATAAATTTGCTTAACTGACTCCACGGTTGAACTACTATACTGGGCTGGATCGATGAACACAATAAACTCAGACTAGAAGGACTTCTTAGATCAAAAAACTAGTCTTCGACGGACAAATAGGAGAGCCGCAGGTTACGGAGAATCTTTTAAATTAAAGAAGGACTCATCGTATAAAAATCTTCAGATGAAGGACTCTTCACGTAGCCAAAAAAACCGTGAAACATCAACATATTCAAATCATTTCCTTAAAACCAAAAATGCGGAACATTTAGACACAAAAAATAAAATGGAGAAAAAATAAATAATTTCAAAGAAAAAAAAATCAATAGTTTACTAGTTAATGATATTTTCAGAGCTGCCAACGCTGAAATCAGCTGGCTGTCTCAAAAAGGCGGACATGACAGAACCTCTGCAATGAAAATTCAACAGACTCCGACTAGAAGAAAGACTTCTTAGGTCAAAGAAGGACTCTTCGACGGACAGACACGAGGGACATAGATTCACATATGTGACATGGAGTTATATAACTACCAAGGCTCTGCGGAACTTGCGGCATTTTCCAAAAAAATCAGTGCAAGATTTCAGGACAATCTGTACCTCAAAGCAATCACGTCAAACGAGATCTCCATCTAATTACATTGTACTGAGACATCAACGGACATGTCACATACAGCACCTGTTATCTGAAATATTAGCGCACAGTTAGCGGTCTAAAAAGCAAATATTCATAAATCATTAATCGATAACATACTGATCGGAGCTCTCATTCCTAGATATTGACTAACTAGGAATACGCAGTACTAATAGAACGCGGTTTATTACGACGACCGGCGCAATACAAAATATCAAACCAAAACGTCAAATGACAATTCTAAAATATACAGAAAAATTATCAAGAAAAAATTAATGTTACACTAAAGAAAACCTACGAAAGCCGAAATATGGCATTTATGATGGTCATAATTAACGCTAGGCAGCGTAAAGGTTAATCTAAAATGACCTATCGTTACGTTTGTTTTGGTTGTCGTTTTAATTTCTTTTTACACCTTAAAAGTCCTAATCAACCCCGTTGCTTTCAGAAGAATCAAAAATCCAAACAAACTAAAGAAATAAATAAATTGCGAAAGCGCTTCAAACCGCTAAGATACACAAAAAAGAGCAAACAGACCGTGTAGGATTTCAATAAACAAGATGTAATGACTTCAAGGAATAGATATAAAACGCATAAGAGTAGGAATCCACTACACCTAGACAAAGTATGCAGTATGCACTATATAACATATGTAACTACAAAATCAATGAAATAAAAAAATATTAAATAAAGTCGGAGTTATTAACAAGCCCCCCTCAAATAAAATTTGAGTTCGAGCTCCTGAAACTTTTGTAATACCAAACATTTACTTTTAGATAGGGCACGCACGTGTGGTCCTCTTCTTCCTTTTCGGAGGACAATCCAATAAAGGATATCACATTTTAGGTAGTCAAATTACTACGAGACGAGAATGAAAATTGCTGGATGTTCCTCATAATTAACGGGAGAATATTACTATACTACGTACAACGTCTAATATATGATGTTATCTATCATTCCTATGTGTGCCTTATCTTGAAATTTAATTCATACTTAAAGACCTCCATTTCGAAATTCTTTTCAACGCGGTCTTGACAGAATAGCGAATGTAAAATAAGTCAACTAGTAAAATGGTATAATAGCAGAATGTTGGATATAATTTAGCTAGAATTAACAATCAAGTACGATTACCATTTTTTGACCGTTACAAATGAGGGTAAATAATTAACTATTTTGACAAGAGGAAAAGAAAGATAACTTTTCAAATCGGTCAACAATGCTATGATATATAAATTGGTAATGAAAAATAGTTATTTATGCAACAAGTGTGTTGGGGACGACCAGCACAATCCGGCAACGTAGTTTGTCAACGCATTGGTCGGCTAGGAAGCGACGGCAACGGCGTGGCTGCGAGGGGTTGGAGACGTACTTTTGGGCGAGCAGCGAAACGAACAACATAGCAATTGATTTCTTATTTGTTAATATACAAATAAAAGGTTAAACTAGTCTATGTTCACGAAGTTTATTCAAATACGTGATTAAACAAGTGTGTAAAGTGACTCTTTTTTTATGAATGGGAATATTGTCGCACTAGTGCGTAAAGTTACTTACTTTACGCACTAGTGCGTAAAATAACTTACTTTACGCACTGCACATTAAAAAGGCCTATTTTACGAATCTCAGAAAGTGCGTAAAGTGAGTATTTTACGCACGGTAGTAGAAAAAATAATTTTTGCAACGATGCTCTTAACCCTTAATCCTCTGAAGGGACGATTTTTGCTTCTGGAAGCCCATCATAACCACGACTTTATCTACGACATCTTCAAACTGAGAAATATAGATGAAAAACCTTACAAAACTATAGTTAGTGCCTTTTCACACATGCCGGATAAGATCATCCGGTATCGGATATCCGATCGCGAGGTACGTAACATTAAATGAAAGCTTTCACACGTTTGTCGGACAGTCGGACGTCGGAAACGTGCTGGATAAACCGGATACCGAATACTACCCCCATCTATGAAAATAACTTTTTTCTTCAAACGTCAGTAAATCCGTCCTTACTCGACTGTGTAGGTGGCCGTGAAGTTTCGCTTTTGCTCCGCCGGAGCTTTACTTTTCACTTTTCCGCCGGCGGAGGTAAAAGTGTTGTCATAACAACATAGATACAATACAAACAGACAACAAAATAAGCGTCAACAACTCAAGATTTATTAAACTACAATTTGTATTTATCACTCAATTTGTGACTGCATTTCTAAAAAGTGCCTTTTCACACATGCCGGATAAGATCATCCGGCATCGGATATCCGATCACGAGATTCGTAACATGAAATAAAAGCTTTCACACGTTTGTCGAACAGTCGGAGAGGTGCGTAAATTAGAAATAACCGGATATCCGATGTCGGACTCGTGTGAAACGGGGCTTAAACTGTAGCAGATATTAGTTTTAGTCATTATTTTAGAAAATTAAAGTACCCGGGTATTTAGTGTTGTAGACTTTTAAGTCATAATTTAAGATTTATTTTTTGTTAATTTTCAGATAAGAGGCGGCATTTCGAAGATGGGGGTCACACTGAAAATATCTACCGGACGGTTCTGGTCACAACTGTCCTAAATCTGGTCAAAGGTAGCATTTGGAGACATGCTACATTTTAATATATATTTCGATAATTTTGCAAATTTGATATCATATTACGAGCCTACCTTACTCTAAAGCGAACTGACATCAATCAGCGGTGTAGTACTTACCTAAAACAAATAAATGGATAATTAGAAATATGATTTATTATTAAAGCTTGGAGGGATATAAATACTCCCCCCTCACTCTTAGAGTGAAAATATCAACATTCAAATAAATATCTTTAATTTTGAGTTTGAACATCACAATTAGACCTAATTTGCAGATATTTAATGGCTGCGGTAATCGGTAATTTGAGTTATTTCCTTACATTTTTCTGAAATCGGAACTATTTATGTGCTTTTAAGTGCGTGAAACTTGTACCTAATATTTCGTTGTATATTTAGGTATAAAATTTAAAGTCGTATATTGTTAAATACGTAAAAATATACTTCGGACTTAAAGACTTGTTCCTTTTGTGGCGTCGGTCGTTTTTATTTAATTGTATGTTTTTCTCTCGATTTCGGCTAGTTTTGTGGTAACTGATAACTAGTGTATTTATGCCTCAAAAGTGTTGTATTCCTGGCTATCATGGGAACTATAAAAATGGACCTAAAATTCATGTTTTCGGTATTCCAAAGGACGTAAGTTAACAACAAAAATGGCTAAAAGCTATACCCCGTGATAACTTTGAGCCCACAAACAATACGAATCATATGAAGCTCATTTTCCTGAAGGTAGTATAATAAAAAGTACGAATACTGGTGAGTTTTTCACAATAGATTTACTAAAACCATGGCTAAAAGGAGACTGTATACCATCTATTTTTTAAATTGAGTTTTATCCACAATACCGAAACAGAATTATTGCACTAGACAATTTTGATCTCATTAATAAATGAAATCGTGGAGGACTTTTATATCCCCAAGGACAAGTTATATCTGTGGCTTATATAATCTTTAATAAGTTAATAAATGAATTTGAGGACGTATTTCTAGAAACTTATAATAAAAGATCGTTCATGCTTCACTTAATTTTGGAATATTGTATTGAACAAAAACATGTCTCATATTTTGATGGATGCGGTCGTCAGAATAGAAAATACGTTTTAAAAATAATTCTCAAAGTATTTCCAAAGCCCTCTAAAAAATTATTAAGTTATTACTAAAGTATATTTCTTTATTGAGTTTTTTGAATATTTTAAATAATAATAATTAAGAGAAGGTGTAAAATAGTTCAGTATATGTATTTATGTGTAATTTTTTTTTTCGGTAGTATAAAAAAATTATTATACATAACCTGAATTTTGGCGCAGATGTAGGGGAGTTGGGAGCCTGCATTTAATACTACACCTAGAATTAAACGAAAACTCAAACATAACTTTTGGGATTTGTCAAAAGTCTGTCATATAAAATAAGTTAACAATTTATAGTTTTCAAAAATATTAGTGTATGTATCCCCTTATATGGTTAAGATTGCACGGCCTACATGGATGACGTCACACGACAATTACTAAGGCCTTGTTACTGAGTGGGTATTGGTTTTTTTATTAAGTATACGACGCATAACTCTCTCTGTCCTTCTGTCTGTTAATTGGGCTAACCTGAGCTATTTGCGTTAGGCTTCGAATCTTCCAAAGTTTTGGGAGCCTATATAGGATTGAAATCACTGTTTGAATGTTTGGATTTTTTCATTATAGAAAAGTGCTATTTTGTAAATTATTAGGTTATAACTGAAAAATTACAATTTTATCGATCCTGTATATCTAGTTATCATTCGCATTAATTTTTGCAAAAAACTACTATTTATGATGACCGCTACTTTCGCAAGAAGCTGCGTACAGCCCTTCAATAAAGTGCTAAAATTTTCGCGCTTGCGTAGTATATTGTTCGTTGCGATTACAGTGGAGCTTTAAAAACTAGCCAATTGAATTGAATATCTTATAGTGGATCCCCGACGGGATTTAAGCACAATAATTACTACCTGTGAATCGTTTTTAGGAAAGATTGAGTCATTAGAAAAGATGTAAGCACAGCTTATGTGTATAAGCTGTAATGTAAGATTCGGTTATCGTACTGCATTTTTTCAGTCTTTTTTTCATCATTTTGGGCATATCTTGGGTCAGTTTTTATCGATTGCGCCCCATGCGTGAAGTGAAATATAGACATTCTAAAATAGTAAACAAACGCTCAATGCCGGTTGCATATACTACCGTGAAGTTTTCATGATTTCATCATTACTACGCAAGCGCCAAGCTTCCAGCAACACATTGAAAGGGTGTACGCAGCTTCTTGTCTACTTTTCACCCATCTTTTTGACCTAGAAATTAATGTTTTTATATTTTCCCTGAAAAGTCCATTTTCCGGACATTTTCGAAACAAAGTTTTTCTCCTCTAAATTCCCTATGGGCTGTCGTCTCTCGCACCTTTTTCGGCGATAGAACGACCCAGGATGACCATTTTTTCAAAAATATACCTGCCCAAAAAAATGAACCTATTTAGAAAAACAAAATTGATTAATATTTTTAATAGTTATGGCAAAGCAAAATTTTGAAAAGTCGCAAATGTGACGTAATAATTCAGAAATGGAACATCGACAATATCTCAAATTTCCACACCAAGCCATTTTCGAGAAAATATCTTGTATGTAGGTTTTCGTAACGTCCGCGTTCGCACAACACGTTCACCAGCTTACTCTCCACTCTGACACAATTTATAAGATGCGGCGCGGCGCAGAGCCCCTAAAGAAGTTTCAGAAATCCTTGAAATTAATGTGTTTTCGTATAATCTTAATTCAGGCTTTCAAATTCGGCACTAAGCTTCCTCGAAATTAAGTACTTTTATTTTATCTGAATTTCTAACTCGAAAATAAGTATTTTTCCTTAATTCCGAGTTTGGAATTAAGAATTTTTACTTTATTTTACCTCTCAACCACGGCATTAAGCTTAATTCAGCCTTTGGAACTCGGGATTAAGGATTTGTCTCTATTCCGAATTTACAACTTGGAACTAAGCATTTTCGCCTTTTTCTTACTATGGAACACCGAATTAAATCCAATTATGACTCGGAAATACGGACTTTTGTTCTTAAATCTGAGTATGAAACTCGAAATTTAGGATTATCGCGTTATTCTGGCTGTGACACTTTAGTACAGTCAAATGGTACACAAGAAGGGTTGTTTTTTGAGGTGCTGACCACGAATCTGATGGATTTTCGCGGAAACTATGAGAAATCATTAAAAAAACTATAATTTTTTTTTTAAATAACATTTTATAGAGATTTTCGGGTTATAACTGGCAAAGCAACCTATTTGCGCAAAAAGTGGCCATGTAGTAAAATAAAGAGAAAAAAATTACCTACAATTTATGTTTTTGTAACATTTAATTTGTGTACGTCGGTCGGCGTCGGTCGTATATGGTTTCCACGCAAAAGAGTATTGAAACATCGAGGAACGTCAGTAATTTACGGAAAATAGCAGTTGATAGAATTATTGTGAGCGGTGATTTTAAAACTGTTAAATTCTACAGGAAATACAGAGTTTTGCCACTTGCTACGATGAAAAATGCACTCAAAATAAGTGATGAAACCACTTAATCCTAAGACCATTTTTCAAATGATCTCAATTGCTAATCAATCTGATGAACTTGAAGAGTTCTTAAAATACGAACTGTGCACTTATCCGTCGCCTCTTTTTGGCGACTATGGTATGAGAAAAGGAACCAAGTCTGGTTTATACAAAGCATTCACAGCAACTGAACAGGCAAATCTTCAATGGTATGTGCACGTCATAGATGGAGGATACTTGCTGCACAGAGTAGTCGTGTGGACCAGGGGGTACAATCATCATCAATTTGTGAAAGTTATGTTGCATTGGCTAAGTCCAAGTACAAGGGCAGTGCTGTAGTCATCTTCGATGGTTACCCTCATATGGCTGAGCGAGCAAGATCACGCAAACAGATGTCAGTAGATGTCATGTTCGACGAAACAATGATTCCGACAGTGCCACAAGGAAAATTCCTAGATAATATGAAAAACAAAATCCGTCTTATCTCAATGTTGTAGGACAACTTTGCAGCAGCTGGCATTCACACAAAGCAGACACAAATGGATGCGGATACACTTATTGTCACCATAGCAATGAACCTCGCACAACAGCATAACGCTGTAATTACTATTGGTGACGATGTAGATTTGCTGGTGAGCATGATTGAACGTTGTCGGGGCGTACATTCAAATATATATATATAGTTTCTAAAGACAGACGCAGTTTCAGAATTATTTTTTTTCTCCATAGGTTTCCCCAAACCCTCAATAACAAGTCTACTCTACCCAAGATCATTCTATTTTTTTAAAGATCCTACGGCACATGCTGACACTGTTACTAATGCTGGCCTTACCTCTTTTACTGCATTGTACAAATTGACTGACAAGGAAGGCACGTCCTTGCAGCACAGCAACATTCTTTGAGCGTATACTTTCAAGTACACCAATGGCTTGAAAATAGAAAAGATCCTGACCAATGGGGTTAGAGGAAAACCAAAGCGGCCCTGTAACGCTACCGCCACCAGCACAAGACGCAGTTTTTAAAACTTATTTCTTGCAAATGCATGAATATCTGTCAGATCATCTGTGGATGCAAAAAAGCAGGCCTTAACCGTTCTAATCTGTGCCTAAACTGAGAGAACAGCCGTAATAACATACCTGATGCAGAAATTGAAGAAGAAACAGAGGATGATCAGTTCCGTGAATCACTTGAGGGTAACTATGCAGGGATAATGTTATCCCACTATTTATTTGTGTGTTCAAAATATGTTTCTAAATAAGTACTTGTTTTCATATTTATGTATTCAATAAATTGTCAAGTATTTGGAATTAAGTAACTTTATTTGTTTCAGAGTACAAGAAAGTACGGAACCCGTGCCTAAGAGAGCTCGTATAAATACATACATATAAATTGAGAAATTCGTAATAGATGCTGCTTTCATATATATTCATGATTATTTGTTTCAGACGTAAAAGAACTGGAAGGCTGCGTTGGAGAACTGATGCAAGCCATGTCTAAGAGGTACATATAAATTGTACAGAAATTTAGGTCTTTTATTAGCATATAGAATAATATTTACCTACATGAAATAAAAATGTAAATTAATGGTGTTTTTTGCTATTTTCCAAAAATTACTCTGAAGTTCCTCGATGTTTCAACATTATTTTGCAAGGAAACCATACGATGTACAAAAAAATGTTAGGAGAGATAAATTGTAGATAATTATTGTCTCCTTTTTATTTTATTAGAGGCCCACTTTTTGCGTAAGTAGCTCGCCTTGTCAGTTATAAGGTGAAAACCACTAAAAAACAATATTTTTAGTGGTTTTTTGATGATTTCTCATATTTGCGGGAAAAGGTTTTGTTGGACAACTTCAGATTCGTGTCCAGCACCCCAAAAAACATGAAATAAACCACTAAAAACAATTACACCAAAACATTCCACTTTTAAACTACCGTTTGACTGAACTATAACTTGGACTCCAATTTAGTTTAAACTTTGATTTTGGCTTTAATTTGATTTTGAAACCTGCAATTAAACTGAATTTTGAGTTTTAAAAGCGGAATTAAGAATATTTGGTTTCTAGATTTGAAACTCGAAGTTCGAGTTTTTTGCTTTGTTTTAATTTTTAAATTTGGAATTGACTTTCAAACTAGAAAATAAATATATATTTTTTTAATCTAGCTTGAGAACTCGGCATTAAACATAAATCTGACTCTGAAACTTAGCATTAAGTTTAATTCTGACTTTAAAATAAAGGATTTTTGCTCATTCTTAACTCTAAAACCTGGCACAAGCCTAATTTTGCTTTCAAACTGGGAATTAAAGTTCCGTCCTTCATTCTGAATATTTATATCGCAATTAATTCTGACTTTGAAATTTGAAATTTTTTGATACCAGGTGTGTCAGAATTAAGGAAAATTTGGCCAACAAAACACTGTTAGCAACTTACATTTAACGTAGTTGTTCAGTTTTGATAGATAATAGAAAAAAATTCTTGGATGTAACAATTAAGAGTATTTATTACTTAGTTGGAAAATTACTTAAACGCAATGTTAAACTAACAATTTTCAAGCACTGACAATGAAAAAAATCATGCGAATTCAGCCGTACAGTGTGAAACAGCACTAAATATACGCACATTCACATTGTCTGATTGCCACACAATCTACGCAATAATTATTTGAATATCAAACAGGCAAGAAATAGCCAAATCAAAACTGACCTTCTGCTTACCTAAATAAACGGTTTTACTAACCGAAGTTTAGTACGCTATCTTCGGGATAGAGCCGATAATGACTTTCGGGCACATAAACACAAAACAGAAACCACGACTAAACCGCTGTTATATGTGTGTCACAATCACCCCGGGGCGGGCGGCGGACTCTCCTATCTGGATTAAGTGATCGGCGGAAAGCACAAGCTGATGTCTTGCCAAGCCGGAAAGCGCAAAAATAAGTCGATTCTATAGGGTGAATTAATTTAGCGAAATGCTGATGTGGGTCGAATTGGAAATGCTGACTTTAAACCCACCGGGTATGCTTTAATTTATCGAAAAGTTAGCAAAGGCATATATGGGGAAAGCTTAGAACTTGGCTAGGAAAGTTCAAACCGTCCCTCCAGCTTGTAGAATTTTAGTTTTATTTTATGTACAGGGTTTTTTTTTTATATTTTACACAATATCTGGAGAGATAAACACATGATTTATTTTTTCCAAATAGAACGTCATATATATTAGCACATTTTTATATGCTATGAAAAAATCTATACATATTTTATGTATAATGTCAGGTGCTGATAGCTGAAAACTGAAGCAGTGCCACTTTGAAAGGCTGTTGAACCAAAACAGCTTAACCTAGAGCAAAACGGTTTGTTAACCTAAGAGCAAACTGTTTCGCTCTAGGTTAAGCCGTTTTGATTCTACAGCCTGTCAATGTTATATACATTTATACAAATTTTCCGTAGAATCTAAAAATGTAATAATATATAGGGTGTTTCTTTTGAAAAAATAAAACATATGTCATATTTTGACGTTTATCGAATATACGTTTCGGGCATTTTTTATGGTAAATTGAGAGCTGCGTAAATTGAGATCAAGAAACTTATTTTAATTCTTTAGCTCAGTCGGCAGTCGTTTTCGTATAAATAAAATTGTAGAACTGAAAATGTGTGACTTCTTGTAATTTTTTTACCGATTTGGACCAAACATTTTCCTGGACTAGGAGGTTCATTTAAATGTGGTAAATTTTCTGAGAATTTGTAGTACAAAATTATTCACCTGACAACACTGTAGATCTACCGACTAGCAGGTGTGAAATTAATTTATAATTCCCAAGGAATATCCCTGTATTTAAACCTGACAAACAACGGGTCTCTTTGAGGGTCTATTTTAAACCTTATATTTTTGAATCATTTATTTTTTTCGAGTGTTCTAAATTTTATGGACAACTGAAGATGTATG
>MU182240.1:406919-418224 GCA_016904865.1 Pissodes strobi
TATATATATATATATGGAATAATCTTAGGAAATCCAAAGTGATCACTTCGGATAGTAGTGCTAGAGCTTTTAGGTGTAAGGCATACAGTACCGACTTAACAACAGAATTAGTCTCAGTACAGGGTGGCTCGAATTCGAGTCTATGTATGGGGAACTCGAGAACCGTAAGAGATACAGTATCGGTCAAATTAGGTCAAAAATGCATATTTAGGTGTCTAACAATATGACGTTTAGAAAGTTTTAAAATCCCGAGTATTTCCGGAGATATCCGGAAAAAACCGAAATATTGAAAAATTGTTTTATTTTTTCCTGAGCTTATTTAAAAACGAATTTCAAATTGAATTGCACTTTTGCATAGCTATTTTTCAAGCTCTATCCAATGGTAGTATCTAGTTTGGAATCCGACGTTTGATCTTCAAGAAATGATTATTAACTTAATGTTTTTAATACGAACTAATTTTTTTATATAATTTTTCAGATGATATTGGCGTTATATGAATACATATGTATTTTTTTTCCTGTCTAATTTTATTTTAATTTTTTTTTAAATATTTATTTTGCTTTGGGATACATTTTATTCTGTTAACAATAAATGATTTAATGTTCCACTTAACACAAAAACAAAATAAAATATTTTTATAGAATGTAAAAATTTAAAAAGTAACAAACCGTTTGAAATTACGCCAACGCAAAATAAGTAATTTCAAGAAAATAAATTAAAATAAAAAAAAATTAATAAAAAAAATTAGAAACGCATATTCATATTAATAATGCCAATATCATCTGAAAAACGATAAAAAAAAATCGTATTTAAAAAACGAAGTTGATGATGACATCTTGAAGACGTAACGTCGGATTCCAAACTGGCTATCACCAATGGATAGAGCGGAAAAAGTGGCAATGCAAAGGTACCATCTAATTTGAAATCGTTTTTAAATAAGCTCAGGACAAAAATAAAATAATTTTTTAATATTTCGGTTTTTTCCAGATATCTCCGGAAATACTCGGAATTTTAAAACTTTCTAATCGGCATATTGTTACACACCTAAATGCGCAATTTTGCCTTAATTTGACCGATACTGTATCACTTACGGTGTGCGAGATCCCCATACATAGACTCGAATTCGAGCCACCCAGTACAATCATCATATTGTACCATTATTATTAATTACTTAATAGTTTTTTTTGTGATCATTCCTTTGCTTTTAAATTTTACTGTAAGATTGTTACTGTTTTAAGTTGAAAAAAAAAACATAGAAGACAATAGATCGAACCTTAAATTAAAATTATTTTCTTGTTTAATAAAACGTGCCTAACAATCCCGTACAACACCAACGAGCGAAGCTTTTCCAATTTAGTTGCTAGAACTGGTGGCGCTCAAGGACTGCACTCCTGGAGCCGGGTATTGCAAACACAACTCTCCGGTGTTAGGTGTAGTAAAATATTTACCTTTTTAACTTTAATAAGAAAGTCATGTTGCACTTTATGAAAAAAATACAAACATTTTTAAAAAAATTGGAAAAAATAGACAAAAACGTAAAAAAAAGTTCGGAAAGTTAATAAAAGTATTATAAAACGCAATAAGAAAACAAATAAAAAAATAAAAATAAAACAAAAGATTGTTCGGAAAGTTAATAAAAATATTATAAAACCAAAGAAGAAAGAAAATAATAAAAAGAGAGAATATTGTTCGGAAAGTTAATAAAAGTATTAAAAAACGAAATAAAAAAAAAACAATTAATAAAAAAATATTGAGTGAGACTGCTAGTACTCGAGACTGATGTGTAAACATATCCTATAACGACATAGGTTGTAAAAAAAATTGACAACAGCACGATGTGTTCCCACGCGGTCACCCATCCAAGTACTAAACACGCCCGACGTTGCTTAACTTCAATGATAAGAACAAAAATTATTATGATTACATTAAAAACAGTTTAATTATTCGCCTTTTTAATGAAGATTATGTTTAAACACCAGTTTTCAGGTCTGTATTGTCAATATCTAAAATGAGGTCATTTTAACCTAGACAAATTTTATCATTTAATAAAATTATAAAGCAAAATCCGTCGATGAAATTTTAATGAATATTTAAAAAATAGCTTTTACTTAATATAAAATCGTTATTTGTCCCTCAGAAAGCAATAAGTAAGCAATGTATATACTTTTGTTAAAAAATTTGGTGTTAATTGTGTTTTATTACGTTTATGTGATTGACTATGAGTTTGGACAAAGTTAATCTAAGCAGAAGTTGTTTTGTACTTTGCATCATGAAATAAAAACGTCATTTTGAGAATACAGCTGAATGTTTTTATTTCATATCAAGAAAATTATGATAAATTTTGTATCATATTCATCAATATCGTCTCTCTGTAGGCTTGTGAATAATACAGTAATGATTTCTAATTGTTCTCAGATATTAATTATTAAGAATAGTTTTGCTCATTACAAATGCAAATAGTCTTATAGGTTAGAGGGTAACCTAAAATAAAACTGCATATAAATATTTTACCCTAATTTCTTGTTCAAAAAATAAATGATGAAAAATAATGTGAATAACATATTTCATTAATTTTTTCCACAAACGCCAAAAAATTGTCTATAGAATTAAACTCTTTATATTAAGTAAAATTATTAACGGATTCTAAAAAGTATGGAAAAACATCTGATGAAAAAAATTAACTACCGGTACTTTAAGTTACAGCCTCTAAAATTGAAATGGCAACGAGCGAATTGAGCAAAATCGCTAACGATTTATGATGCTTACAATTTTTAACAGATCTTGGCTGCCCATTCCAAACAGGAAGGCTTGACACATAAACAAATAAAATGTTTTTCTTTCAACTTGCTGTCACCGAGACCGCACTACGATGGTTAAGGTACAGCTTTTACACTAAAGCTGTGGTTAGGGGTTAAATAACATCAAATAATACGTTTCCAATAAAGAAAAAATGAACAATGTCCACATGTCGATAAGAAACCATGTATTTTTGCTATCGCATAAGATACGGACGCCCTCTGGCGGTGAGATCTTAAGCTCATTTACCATCGACAAACCATGACCAAAATAATAACATTGCGTTGAATCTCCTTCCCTCTAGACCTCCTTAATTGTATCCTTACGATGACAGCGACAATTTATAAATAACGTCAAAGTAAAGTCAAAATATATTATTAAAAATGTCTCGTTTCGGATTAAAAAATCGCGTTCGGAAGAATTGCAAAAAGCGTATAAATAAAAATTAAATTTTGGGAGCGTATGACAAAAAATAGTGTTTGTCACACGTACCTAAATGAAGTTTTTCAGGACTCATCTGCTATTACGGACTCGGCTAACGCCTCATCCGGAAACAGCAATGATTCGTCCTGAAAAACTCCATTTTAGGTACTTGTAACAAAAATAACTATTATTTTATGATATATTCTCGCGGAAGATATTAACATTTCAAGGTTGGTTACAAATTTGAATGTAAAAACATTTGAAATTGCACTTTTGTTCTATCCGTCATTTTCTTTACACAAAAAACACGTACCTACGTTAAAAAAATTATTACCAACGTTAGGTTTAAAAAAAAATCGATAAAATATCGAAAATATGATCCTAAATTTAATTTTTTTCGGTTTAATAAAATTTTTCTGCGTAACTATATCTCATAAGAAAAAACTTTAATAAACATTTTCCTATATCATATTTTATGATCTTTAGTAAATTCAGTTAGAAACGTTGTTTCGGAAAATCTTGTTTTTAACGCAACATTTTCGAATTTTCTACACCCTCTAAAGTGAAGCTAGAGGTTCACAGGTTCAGCGAAATTTTGTATGAAAACAAACTCCATTTGGAATAAAATAAAATAAAGTAATAATAAGTAAAAAAGTGTATAAGTATAGTTAACACATACTGTATACAGGGTCTCTCACGTAGAAGTATACTCCCCTTTAATTTTGTTAGTTTTTAAGATATATAGATGTTTTCTAGACAGTTCAGATATACTTGTGATAAACAATTTTAGTAATATCATTTCATTTCAAACATTCGTTTTAACCGGAAGTTAGAAATATGCATACACACGGCACTGGATTTATAATCTAAAAATTTGAATTACAGACAACAAAGTAAAAATGTGTTCACAAGTTGTAAAATGGATAATAATTCTCCCAATGCTGTATAAGCGTAAATGTAAAATTTCTACATTTCATGTGCTAATATTTGCTTATGTTAACAAAATTAGGGGAAAAAACATCCCAATCATATGCAATATAAAATTTTAACTTACAGTGTGGACCAAAAATACGTTTTTGCGATCCGAGAGAAGCTGTAAAAGGCGTCATTATAATTCCGATGAGAGCGTCTACGTGAAACAACCCCCTTCAAAGCAACAAAAATAAATTTAAAAGGGTAAATCATCTATTTTCTAATCAAATGTGCCCAGGTGATCTTTTTCTTTTACTGCAGGCTTGGCTTTCTCATAAAAAAAAACTAATGAGAAATGTCTTTCAATTTTTCGTGTTGCAAATAGAAAATGTGCAAATAAAAGTGAAGCTTAAATAAGCATCCCGATAGAAGATGACATGGTGCACTTTTTTAAGTTTAAATTTCGACTTAAAACTTGCCCGGACCGAGACAAACCATTACATTTTTGCTTGGTGTTAATAACTGTATAATGTGTATTACCTTAAACTTAAGTTTGGAGTTCGAACATGTAAAGAGTAGTCTACACACGTAGTAAGACTATTATAACTTTACTTATATTTAATTTTTCATAGCTTCCAATTTTTTTCATAACGTTTTTATTTAATAATAAAATTAGAAAGATGGAGGCTTCTATATGACAACATGTCGTACCTTCAAGTTTCTCTTCGTTCTTCGTTATGTCACTATTCATAAGTTAATTCATTCATCTGGCTTGCGATTTTTCAAGAACGCCATCCACTTTATGCTGCTTCTTCAACATCGCAAGGCCGATTCTCGCCTGAAGAACTCACAAGGAAATTTGGTTACCTTACAAATGTCTTTCAACAAACAACAACAGGATAATTTTGAAGCACTTTGAAATTTAGGAGAGGTTTTCGCACATAAGAAATTATTTATAGGTTCGAACAGAAACGTGCTACAAAATAGTGCGTACCGTACCTCCCTTGTAATCGAAATAGTACTTTCATTCTCCATATCCATGCTAGTTTTGCGAAACTGCGTTACTGTAAACAAAGAAATAAAACGTGAAAAGATAGTCAACAAAAGACCAACGAATAGTATCGGCTTGTAACGTGAGCCAAGTACCCATACGCGCCAGATAAGACCTATAAAGTCGAAATGGTAACACTGGCATCCATCGGCCTGAAGAAAGAACCAGAACGGGTTTGCTAGAGACCTTTAAAACGGTACGACATGCTGATTTATGCGCGTGATTTTTTCAAAACCAGTCACGAGCGACTCACAGCTGTGTTACAAACGATAATGCGGCACGGTCGTACTGCGCGGCCTGAACCGATGCCCTTATTGTCTTTCAGGGAAAGTTTTGATTATGGCGCCAGTACTATGGCAGTGCCCCAAATTTACATTATTAAAAGTGCATTATCACTATGGATTTTAAAGTGTGCTTGAAATGTAAGCTCTGCGGTCAAAAGTACCGCAAGGGAAAACTTGTGACGACAATTATTATTACAAGAGGAATCTTGTAATACTATTAATACAAAAATGAAAAAATACTAAATAAATCTTCCAAGAGGAGTAGAATTGGAGGGAAGGAGAGATTCAAGGTAGTAGCTTCAATTAGGCGTGTGTTTTTCTGATATGCTTTTAAATATACATCGGGCGGTCTCTTGTATCCAATGCAGGATTTTCTTCTCATGTGGTCGTAATAAATATAATTTTAGGAACAAGTATATCCTCTTTTGTGTTGTAACAAGAGAAAATGGCTATGAAAATTGAAACATCGCATGTTCAATGAAGAGATAGTTAAAAAACGGCTAAACATGACAAAGGATGCCTTAAGCGTCACCAATTTTGACGCTTCCAGACAAGATGCACGACAGAAATTAGTCAATTACCGAGTCTATTACATAACAAGTGTTGAAAGTACTAGTTTTCAAACTAACCCGAGTGCAGAAGTCCTCCAAGTCGAAAACGTACCAACTCCTTAGATTCCTTAAAAAAAGATTAATGTCACACTCGTGTTGAAATCAACTTTTTAACAGTAATGTTGAAAGTCTTATCGTGTCATCCTCATCTATCAAGTCAAAGTGTCAAATCAATTGACCAGGCGACCTCGTCAACAACGCCCATGGATATACCCTCGGAAGCTTCCAGTTCGAAATCGCTATTCAAAGTTCCTAGATCTAAAAGAACAATAAAGCAAGTTTATACTGATGCTAGCGGAGAATCTACCGTTAAGATTAGTAACAGATTCCAGCCGCTAAGTGACCAAGAAGATGAAGACGAACAAGACGCCTCACAGGCAATCTCCTCAGAGGCCGCCGCCAAGCCTACACTACACTCAGAACCAAACCTGCACCGCCGCCGCCAATAGTTACCTGATGCGTAGGCCTCGAGAGCCATCATCAGTTCGCTGATCAGCTTGGTAACTTACACATAAAATACTAAAGTTAAAATATACCAGGAACTCGGTTGTTATATGGTGCAGCGACCTGAATGACTGGAGAAAACTTAAGAGCCACTTCGAACAAGAGAGGATCGGCTACCACTCTTATGCCGAAAAGCTATCCAGAACGCATGCCTTCATCCTGAAAGGGCTCGAAGGCGAAATCACAGCACGAGAGGTACAAAATGCCCTAGTCGAAGAATACGACATGATTATTAAAGCCGTGTACCTGGTCGTCAGCGAAGCTGGGATAAATCTGAAGCACCTAAACCAGAAATGCAGGACTTTGATGAGAGTGAGAATCTCCTGGGAATAACGCAGAGCTGCAAAACCAATAATGCAGTGCAAGCGGTGTTAAGGATATGGCCATGCCTTATCAGACCTTGGCGATGCTCTAGATGTGCCGGCAATCATAGTATTACCGACTGCGAGAGCACTACTGTCAAATGTGTTAATTGCGATGGCGAACACAGATTCATCGATAGCGATTGTCCCGTATATAAGTACAAAGTAGACCAACTGCAACGTCCCCAACAGCAACATCGCCAACCACCCTCAGGCAGAACTTACAAGCCTGCACTGTCGCCGACAAGACCTGCATGCCAGAGGACCGGGCAACTATAACCCAAACTTTCCGCCCATGGACCGTAGCAGTGCTCGCGCCAGTGCTCGTGATAGTGTCAGTGCTCGAGTGTATTGCAATAGAAACCAAACTGTAAGTAACAGCAATCTTAACCCTACAGGCGATGCAGTTGTTGACACATTCACTAAACTTCAAACAGTTACAGATAAAATTAATAGCCTAGTCGACATGGAAGAACTCCTTAAAGCGCTTGAAGCCTTCGCCAGCATGTTAGATGCTTGCGAAGGTAACAAGCAAGCTATCTTGCAGGCAACCTTAAGGTTTTTCTCAACTGAAATTGATAAATTTAACTTTTAAATCCGTCTCCTTAATGCAACTTGCCTAGCGCTTAAAATGTACATATTGTATATACTTTGTGTTGTGCATTTCGTCACTAAGTAGGTTTTTTTCGATGCTTTTCCTACAGACTACATATCTCTCTTTTATACGTTCTTTTCTCACTGTAATCCAAGATCCTAAGCACTCAAAACACTTTGTGCCAACAAATAACTGCATCACGGTTGAAGGGTATTGCCTAAGTAACTTGAATACCTGCCTGGATTGCTGTTGACTTATTTTATTAGTATAAGTCTGGCTCCTACTATGTAGGGTAGCCCAACGAGCGTATGCTCACTAGTACGTAGAAGCTCTGTTGTTGATAGACGTAAGCTAGTACATAAGTGAGTATTAGAATTGTAACTTTCATAGGAAATAAATGCTTATGCTTATGTATGTAGATACTAAATATCTTAATGTCTTGCTTGAGTAATAATGTGTATAAATATCCGAGAAAATAACGCTACGTTTTTGCGCCTGTCAAGAGGTACAAAAAGTCAACTTTTAAAATCATGTAACTAAGTAAATACCTATCGCAGAAATCTAATACGTTAATAATTACGACTATTACCATGCATAATTGAACAGAGCAAAACCTATTTTCAGATTTATAAATGAAAAGACGTCTGCTGCATTCCTAGACATTTATAATTTACATGACTTGAAAAACAATAATATCGGTAAAATTTTCAGATTTTTTGTTCTTTTATCGAATGTTGAAGTGCACTAATAAACTTGATGAAGTGGTGTCAACCAGCCGTGATCATTCGTGCATGACAGTGATCTCTTTTTCTTTTTCTATTATTTTAATGTGAAAATATCAAAAGAAAGTCGATGATCTGGTGCTATTGATTATGTACAGGGTGGACCGTTTACAGTATTTATAATACCACTTGGAAGTACCAGTCGTTTTAGTTAATTAACTTATGCGGCTTCTTGAATACACAAATGAAATTAGGTTGGGAAAGCAAATGGCTGACTTCTAACCCATTACCTATTCTTAGTGCATTGGCGCGTGGAATAACTTGATATTCCATATAAACAGTATGATCACAAATATTATTTAATTTCATAATATAGAACAGAATAACACAGTATATTGATATTCTAACTAGTTCAAGCACTTGGCTATTCGAGCAATGAGTTTCCCTCTTGCTGACGCGCTTCCATCGCCCACGAATCTGCTGGCTCGGCCGGGCAGTCCTTTCGCTTCGCAGTATTTTGGTAAGGGATAACAAGTAATTAACGACCGCACCCAAACAAGCCGGCTTTTAGAAGAAGATTAAAAGAGTGATCGAACTATTTGTAATATATTTAAACATATTAATTTATATGGACGTTATATGCTATTATGTGATAATAATATATACCTAGAAATGTAATAAGTTATTTTCAATATAATCCGAGTTCGCCTCGTAAGATAACAACTCTCAATCCAACTGACCATAGAGCCAGATACTCCCAACGATTTGAGCTTGCATAAGAATATCGCCGGGGACCCTGCCAAATGCCTTGGAAAAACCTGTATAAACAGAATGAACCTCAGCCCCCCGACATGTAATGAAAATAAGCCAGAAGGTTGAGCCCAGTGCTTCCTGACAATCGTAATTTCTTTGCACTATTTTTTAGCTCATGAACTTTTTATTGTTTTCTTCGCTTCTTCATTCTTCCATTGGGCTATTTTTTCTTCAAAATGACAATTTCACTTTCCCCAAGTCACAAGTGCTACACGTATCTTTTCTGTGAAAATCAAAAAATTTGTTAAGATTATTCCCAAAAATCCAATGAAAAGTGGTATAGCCTACTCGGTTCTTCTTATTGGAATCATTATATACATTCGATGCAGTTTAGATATACTCAGATTCTCGGGTAAATATCCTTTGGAAATATCTCTGGAGTAATAAGATTTTCTTATTATTCCCTTAATTGATTTTATCAATTCCGTAACTTTCAGTTTGGTACGATTAGTTAATCCTATAGAATGTGTTTTTGTGTTTTACTCAGCCATCTGATTTGACGTCATCAAACTCACATAGATTTAGAAGTTAGCATCAGCTTCATCTTTCCTATTAGACATTGAACGATAAGTCCAATCAGGTATTTACTTTGTGCATTGTAATTTCCAACTGATAGAAAATTATGCGTTGTCCCTCATCTGGAGAAATAGTTTTAAAAAGCTTAAAATGGGTACACTCTCAGTTTTGTCCACTTTCATGACTACTTGTCCATAATTTCTTCGTAGCATCCGTCATTTTTCCCGTTCTTTTCTTTTTCTTGACATTACTACGCACCACATTATCCTCTTCACGATCCGAATCACGAGTTAAATCACTCATGGCCGTTTTAGACACACGTTTTATTTTTTCCTTTTTCTGGAACATGTGTCCTGTAATAGTGTCAAGAAAATTAATAATTTATGGGCCGGCTAGCGGCAAACAGACAAGCTGATTCATAATGTTGAGAAAATGCGACAGATATGGACTTTGATCCTTTATTTAGCATCTGGAACATGATAGTTTTTAGGCGGCACGCGTTCTATCTTTATGTGGTTTTTCCGAGAACTGTGAATTCTCCCTCCCATAGTAGGTATATGATAGTTGAAACATGTATGGCGCAAGAAGTTACATAATTGCACCTTGCTGTTAAAGGATAACGGATGTGTCTCTCAATTATTTGTCACAAATTGATAAGTTTATCTATGTGTAGTTCTCAATGGTGACTCAAGAATATATTAAAACTCACTTTGTATATATTGTGCTCTGGTAAATAAGTAACAAGAACAAGGTTATACTAGCCAAGATTTAAATAATTTATAACTGATTACGTATATATCTAAAATGAAAACGCCCAAGCAGTCCAGACGATCTAGATTATGAATAGTCATGAGAATCGGACGATTAACCTGCAAAGTTCTATCTGTTTATAATGTAATTCAAAGAATGTGTTTAAAATAACAAGGTAATGACCTTAGGTTTATTTAAGATTGGTTGACAGTGGTCGAGAAAACCAGGTCCATCAATCAACCTGTCGGTTCTCCCCTGTGTAGCAAAATCTTTGGATGCCAAAATTGAATTCCCCCACAATATCAGGTATGGGCACTCAAATGCGGGTGGAAATAAATTCGCAGTCACTTGTCGATAAATTTTTAGAGCCAACGCGGAATATTACAATTTTGACTTCGTTGAACATTACGAATCAGTTGCTCAACGAGCCTTAGATCGGGAGAATAATATAATGATATTGAGTAGCTTTAATCAAATGAACTCCCTAGCAACTAGATTAAATATTCATTGGCATGAATTTGTACATCTTTCTCGACTTTGGATATTATACAGATGCTCGGACATTATCCGGTTGAATATTTTCCAATAAGCTTTAAGAAATTAACATAACCGAATTTTAACTTTCTAGACAGTTATTTGTATTTTTTATTTATGGATATAACTGTTACGGCTAGTTTTTCACAGCAACATTTACTATCATTTTCCATACATGTTTTTAGTACCTATACTGCATTATAATCATGTTTAAAAAGATAAAATCTATGTAAAATGAGGATCAATATAAAAAAAAACCTATAACATTATCTAATAACTATCAATCCAAACACGCAAATGAAGAGATTAGGCGATACCTACTGCTGGGTCAGTCATTGATTTTCTTCAATTTAAATTAAAAACTATAAAAGCGTTTTATCGGATATTAGTTACGTACTTAATAGGAAAACGTCTGGTCGTGTATCGATAGG
>MU182240.1:430120-445781 GCA_016904865.1 Pissodes strobi
GAGGGCTCGGATTTTCTAGAGCACATTGTTTGCAGTCGCATTTTATTTTTTTATTTTTTTTTTGCGAAAACTTTAATCGACTCGATTGAAAACAAATAATAACTAAACATTAGAACACCGCGTTAAAATTTAGTCTATTTCGAAACTTTGACTTTTCATGTATTTTTCTTGTGCAATTCAATTTGTTTCCGGTTTCACTTTTGTAAAAATAATATAAAACTCAATAGGACGTTACCAAAACAACTTAGGTTGGGTTAGTTAGAAAAGCGAAACTATGTATTATGTTTTTTCATTGTTTGAAAAATATATATAATTTTGATAATGCGCCGTGAACATTTTCCATCGGGGGTGTTACGGTTTTTCGCCCCTCCCGGAATAAATTTATAAATGCCACGTTTTCATGGAGTTTTGAAATCGTTTTGGACCCCTCCCCATTTTCATGAAGCCAAAATAAAATTGAAAGGGAATTCAAATCGATTTCAACTGACAGTTAAATAATTCTTGTTTTTCTTGGTGAAATATTTCTAGTAAACATAGAACTTCGCGCCAAACATTCCTCCATGTTGCGGGGGTCTTAAATGACGGAATTTCTGGGGCTTTATCCAATTTTGTTTTTTTTTACAAAAATTTAGCACTGAACAACCGACAAAATCTCTAACATAAACAAACAAATCTAAACAAACTTTTTAAATCGAGTTAATGCGCATGAACATCAGTTTTCAATTCTATTCACGGACTCCTTCCTAGATCTGTGATTCGATTTCCATCTAGTCCCCGTTGTCATGTAAGTCAAATTAATTTATATCACGGTACGATCCCAGAAGAAGGTGACGGGACGTTGAAACTGAAAACGATTTGAAACCCTGTTTTCATGGACGTTTCAATATCATGACAACATTATTCAAAACGATTTAAAAATTCCATGAAAACGTGACAAATTTCAAGCTTATATGTTTTTTTTTCTTTAATATCTTGTACGGGAAAGCCAAAAATTCGCCCATGTCACAAGCCCTGCACAATTTTCTTAAAATATATGTATGACATAATTTATTTACTAAATAAGTACAAAACTCAAATTGTCAAATCTAAACTCGAAATTTCACTTATCCTGCGATACACTGTGTATTAGTGTGTATACATACTCACATGACGAAAATGTCGCATAAAGCTTTATTTAAAATAATATTCTTTAATTTCTACCTATACGTTTTCCCACCAATTTCTATATCCTATAGGACAATAATAACTAAAGAACAAAAGGCAATCTTGATTTCCAGTAAGTGTAAGTATTTTTAAGATTATTAATTTAAGAGATTTCACGGAATATAATAATGTTGAATAACCCTTTAATAAAATCAAAACGTTATAGGTATAGATAAAGCTTAGGACGTTATTGTGCTAAAGACAAATTTTCGACAACTTTTACTAAACTGTTTTCATTTTTTTTTTAATTTAATAGGTATAATGATGGTATAACAATTATTTTTTAAAAAATACCACAAACTAATCCAGACTTTATGGGGTTCTACGAAATATTTAAGACAATGATTCAGAATTTCTCATGTAGATATTAATTTCCTCAAGCAAAAAAGGTAAATACTGATCCTTATCACAAAAGAAAGGGAACTTCTCGAAAAAAACCTGGATCTCGCAGGAAGTTTGATAAATTCCTAAAAATTATGAAATAGGATCGATGTTCTATCAATTTTTAATAAAATAACCTCCACAGTAACTATTTTTTTTTTGTAACAGTAGATTTTTTAATGTGATACGCTTAATTCTGACGAATTTTGCGCAAAAGCGAAGTAACCGACCTCAAAACACAATTTTGAGATAGGGACTTTGTTTAATTTAGAAGGATTTGCCATAAATGACACAAAAACATAGAAACATAAAATATAACAATAAATAAAAAAAAATAAATATATGAATACATACGTCTAATGCCCCAGTCCATCATTGTATCTGTCACATGCTCTTAGCCATCCCCCTCCAAATTACGTCATCGCGCCGGCCTCTTATTAACCTAATTAGAATTATGTTACAATTAAAAAATTCCGGTTCTTCCCATAGTCCATCATTGTATTACGCTCGCAACGAAAAACAAAACAGAAACAATAAAAATAACGACAGGCGAAATTTATCGTTTTCAACACGAGTTGAATTTTTTAAAATTTTTGTAAAAGGGTTAAATGCCCTGACGTTTCGCGTGTTCTAATACCGTCGTGTGTTTTGATTCCTGCCGTATGTGGCGAGCGCAGCAGGAACTAGCGATACCGCGGTTCTTTGCCGTGCGATGTGAACGTGAACTCGGACCCTCGCGGGCGGTGAAGCATGCGCTGGGTGCCCTGTTGCCGTTACCTTTCGCTCAAGCCGTAAGACAAAGAAGTGGGATGGATGGCTTAGGTCAGTCATGTAGTGAGTGAGAGTGATGTTTGGAAGGTAGTTGCACTCGTTACTTTACTTTAATTATCATAACAATAATTAACCCAATTAAGACGAATCTCCTTTCTTTAGTTCCGTCGAATAACAGGTTTTTCCCAGAATGATTGCCATATATGATAAGAGCGCTCCACACGTGAAATATTGTGACAATATCAGTATATGAATAAGGCGAGGTCTGACAGTCAGTCTAGATACGCTCAATGGTTGCTTGGCAACGGCGCCAAGCAAACAGCACCGACCGCCACGCGTTATCCCATTCTTTCCCTACATCCAAAATCAAAACATTTTACAAAATTGCTCAAGGCAATAAGTTTTTTATATTCTAGGTCTTTACTGGGACCTATATCACCGGTGTTATTGTTTCACGCAAAGTCCTCAGACTGTTGAACTGTAATTTAAAATTCAACAGTAGCATTAATCATATTTGTAGCAAACAAACCAACAATAAGAGCTAATTGTGGTTAAATGGAGTTCTATTTCTTATGAAGCAACAGTAGTACAATAAAGAAGAAGTCTGATGCAGGACGTTCTAATTATTTCCAAAGCGATGCGATGGCAGCGCGTACTTCGGTTACTCTAATTTGATAATGTTAGAAAGTATTTACTAGCGAAAAGTAGACTATAGCTTTCAAGTGCCTACAAAACTAAAGGGGAGAAGAGATTTGTAGAACATGCTATAAAGTCATAGATTCTCATCAATTTAAGAGTATGTCCAGACAATTAAAGAGCTTAAAATTATATGTACCTATTAAAACAAAGAATTAATAGAATGTTTGGCAACTGTGTATCGAAACCAAGACCATGCACAACGGCTTTTAACCCGTCGCGGCTGCTGCTGCCGCAGGCAACGACGAAGAAAAAGCAACAAAGAAGAACGAAGACACTCGGCTGATAAATAATAAGAGATGGGAGTAGTCACAAGCCGAAGAACTAAACAAAGTTTGTTTCGGGACTCTTGAACGAAACAATGAATTTACTGTTTTGGAAAGGTCAACTACTTACTAGCTACTCCAATTTTACGGCAAACATCAACGGATTTACCGTAACACTGATGCTTATAAAGAAAAAGAAGCTACTTCCAGTGATTACACATTGATAATATTACCGATGATTAACGATTTAACTTACTACATATTTATATTATTATATGCTTTAAGTTGAAAGATACTCAGCCAACTCTTAGAATATGCCGGATGTTCGGGCTATAAATACAAGAAACTGTATTTTTATTATTAGATATTGAACTTTAAACCTTAATTTGAGAAGGCATCTAAAATGATATCTTTTTGATATATCTAGTGTTACCTGTTATGTTAAATAGAAACTCTCGTAGGTCTTCCAATATTTTGAGGTAATCTCAGTTGTCAAACGTGATCGAGAGTGTAAGAAACAAACGCTAAAGGTTGGTGTTAAAATGTCATGTACATCGATTATACATAGAGAATTCTATTGCTTAGGATGTGCTGACGACCGTTGAGATTATTATACAAAAGCACGGTCATGGAGCTCACACAATTAGCTCTAAACATTATCGAAAAGTGGTGTAAAGAGAAGGGACTGATAGGGAACCTTCATAAAACCACCACAGTAAAATTCACTAAAAAGAAAGAACACTGGAAGGGCGAAGGACACCAGTAAATGAGGTAGAGATTTCATTTGCATATGAGGGAAATACTTAGGAGTCATCTTTGACCAGAAGCTAACATGGAATGTACACCTTCATGGCTTTACGCCAGTCATTAAACTCATGATAGCATATAGGTCGGTAGTTTAGTGGCCAAAGACACATTTTGGAGGGCCACGTCGCCGTCGCCGTCGGCTAAGTGCCATTCAAAGGCAACCCTAGCTGAGTGCCACTGGTGCCATGGGAACCACTCCAACAGCCGCATTAGAGGTCCAGCTTAACCTGCCACCATTTGACATATATCGTAAGAGAGGATAGGGATGGCCGAGGTCGGAGAGTAGCGATATATATAAGGAGGGAACTATTGTTCTCTGAATTTGTATTTGATGCCACATATAATGATATTGAAATCATTGGTATTTACTTTAAATTGGAAAACAAAAAATATGTTAATTTTTTCTAACTCAGCATACATACTCAACAGACTAAGGACTATTTTTGAAGCACTTAATGTTTATCAGCGTATTTCTGAACCTACCAGAATTAAACCCAAGCACTAGCAATGCGTGACATGACAATTGCTAGCAAAAATTTAGTTTATATAAAAGCAGGATCAATACATATTGCTGAGTCTTTCTCAGGTCATAACTTAGTATATTTTATGTTTGAGTTAATCAAAATTAATAATTCTGAGTGATTTATTATAGAGATTATAGTAAAATTAACGATCATCTATTTTATTTGGAGGGGTCACTTACAAGATGGGAGGAAATATATCGCATCAACTATTGTGTTGATGAAAAGGTGCGTCTTTTAATGAGAATATATTGAATCATATTTGACAATGTGAAAGAAAAACCATATACTGCCTGGCTAACTACTAGAATAAAGGTTTTAATAAAGTTAATAGAAAAAACCTATCGTAAATATTTAAAATTTAAGTCAGGAGTTCAATATTATAGACAGATCCGATAAATAAAACATGCCATAATACGAAAATAAACTTATTTTTTCTACTACCGTGCGTAAAATACTCACTTTACGCACTCTCTAAGATTCGTAAAATAGGCCTTTTTAATGTGCAGTGCGTAAAGTAAGGTATTTTACGCACTAGTGCGTAAAATAAAGCTGACATATTTTTTGACGTTTACTGACATATTTTTTGACGTTTAGGGCAGTGCGTAAAATAATATATTTTACGCACTAGTGCGTAAAGTAATATAACATTATTTTTATTTTTTCATATATTTTTCGATAGTAGAAAAAATTTTGTATGCTACTCATGTGTAAAGTACCCTTTTTTTATTCATGGGATTGTCGCATTCGCCTACGGCTCACAATATTCCCATTCATAAAAAAAAGATTCACTTTACACACTTGTTGCATAAATAACTAATAATCAAATGTCATTAAAAACAGGAACAGATTTCTGGTCTATAACTGCATACAACTAAAAATTAAAATAACGTCGAACGGCCGGAACAATCATCTAATCCTTCAGATATTCATGATTTCTTTCAAAGTTATGACTTACCACATACCACTACCGCTGAGCTAGTAAAAACACTAAATTGATCAAGCACTGGCAAACGGTCCATATGCTACATTCATTCAGCAGTTTTAATTTTATTTAAAGGCCGTGGGTCGAAGAGTTGGCAGTTAGGCGAAGGCGCCACTATTTTTTAACTAGAAATATATCAGTGATTTTTGTACATTGAAATCACGGCAGTAAAAGATAGAAACATACCCTAGATAAGAATATCGGGAAATTTAGGAATAAAAGGTATTAAGGAAAGGCGTTTTTGACACTAACTTACTAAATTAAACATAAGGATTCCAATTAAACTATTTATGCAAATCTTAAATATTTTCATAAACACTCTAAAGGCAATTAATTAAGTTGAGGTTATGGTATCGCGCATAAACTAATGAGATTTGTATATCGTCTAGATTATCAGACTATTAAATCAAATTATACTAAGATTCTAAGCTTTAATCTATGTCATATGTTTTTAAGATTAACTAATTCCTATTTGGAAATAGTTTTAACTTAACCTTGAATTCTTGAGGTTCTGCCTGATCGCAGTTAGTCACAAAGTACCAAAAATAAGCAGTATTTACTAAACAAAAACTAATCTAAATTAATCCCATGGCAGCCATAATATCATTATATCAGTAAAACAGACTATGTTGGGGTTTGGAACCTTCGGCAATATGCATTAAAACTCAGCTTTATCCACAATACCGAAACAGAATTTTTGCAATCAGTGCAAAAATTCTGTTTCGGTATTGTGGATAAAGCTCAGTTTTAGCACTAAAACAGAGTTTTATCCACAATTTCGAAACAAAATTTTTTGCACTCGACGCGCGTTTCGCTAACCTTGTTAGCATCATCAGCAGATGATTAAAACTGCTTTAATCATCTCCTGATGATGCTAACATGGTTAGCGAAACGCGCGTCGAGTGCAAAAAATTTTGTTTGGGTATTGTGGATAAAACTCTATTTTAGTGCATGTTGCCGAAGGTTCCAAACCCCAACGTAATCATTATACCAATAAAAAGTTAATAAATATATACTAAATCAATGAATTAACTTCTGATGTAGATTTATTTATATATGGCAGGTAAGTATCTACAGGTAAACACGAAATGAGCTCATTTCGGGGCCTGCCTTTAGGCGAAAAATTACAGTTAAATATAACAGTTCACTGCTATGAGGTTTACAGCCAATTACAATGAAAGCGTGTTATTCAAGACGTTATATAAGAATAAATAAAATAATTACCCTAGCATTAGCAAAATAAAAGCAAATATGATAAGAAACAGGAATATATATGATATACGATAATAGATGACCTAACACTGTTTAACGTTAAGTTAAATAAACAAAAACGGTAGGTAACAGCAATAGGTACAATATAAGATAACAGACGACTTACAGTCGTTTAACGATAACTTAATTAATCAAAACGATAAGTAACGGTAATAGATACGATATAACAAAAATACACGACCTGCAGTCGTTTAACGGTAAGTTAATAAAACAAATATGGTAAGTAATTATGTGGCTTAGAGTAAGAGCATCGCATTAAGGAAAATGTGCGCAGTACAAAAAGGTTAGGTCCACTAATTACTGTCCAAATAGCTAGGTATTCGATATTCAAGACAATATCAGACACAATAAGGAAGATAACAAAGAACGGCAATTGAGATAGTGGAAGGTCATCTACCTTCAGTCCTTGACGGTAAATTTGAAATAAAATTAAAAGGCTAGGGACTACTTGCATCTACTAGATTTTTACAGACTTGCGACTCTACCAGCGCACAGTGGAACGAGTTTGTGTGAAAGCTTGTACATCGAATTTGTTCTATATATTTTTTTACTACTGAACCGATTTTAATCATTTATGCCTTCTATGAAAGGTAATACAAAGGACTTTTAAGTGCTTCTAGTAAAATGTGTCGCCATTTTTTTATTTCACGATGGCGATTCACTGACCTATGCTATGGTCAGCATAAAACAGGCCGCTGAAGGACGTTCAGCTTCAATTGAGAAAATTTTGTCTCAGTCTCACGGAAGGTTCGTTTTTTATAGGAAGGGTAACCACACTAATCAAATCAAATCAGAAAAGATTCAGAATAGGCTAATATCTCTGAAATTAGCGAAATTGTTTCCAGCACAAATTCTAGGTCGAAGAAATCAACTTTTGGCTTTCCTTATATTTTTACTACTACTACTACTAAACTAAGGGACCAGCCGAAAGCACCTATGTTAACGCATTTGTGGATTGCGAGGTAGTGACATAAGTTATTTTTACTTCCATTACGAATTATTTTACCTTACTTAGCTAATTCCTTGCTAGGAATATCACACACTTGGCTAAATTCAGTAAAAATTCTTTATTTATTATTTTAAACACTGTGATATTCATTTTACTTTTTTGTTCCAAAACGTTTCTTTTATTTTAAGATCCGGATAACGCCCCGACGCCGACGTTTAACTTTCAGCGGTAGGATATATGTTTTTCCAACTGTTGATTACGCGGATTACTTACATGTGGTTGAACAACAATCGTGCCAAAAACTTGAAATTAAAGCTTCTCAGGTTTGATAAAGAGATGACCCGATCTATTCCACTAAAATCTGTACCAAATTTAGAACAACACTTTTTGCATAGCAGGGACAGGCACATTGAATAATCTGGCTGCTTCGTTGCACATCATTCCGATAAAACTGCCCATAAAAAAAAGATCATTTCGACTTTATGTTCATTTGTACGAACCATGCTTAAAGTACAACTATTTTCCTAAAAATAACTCCAAGGCACCAGGTGCGATGAAATACAGTAGGTATAGAAATAAAAACTTGCCACAAAGATTATTTTCTTAGGATCAGCTAATATATTCTGGTATTTAGAATTCCAAGCTTTAATATCGAATAAAGCAAGAAGTAATAAAATTATAATTATGCAAAATAACAGATTTATTGCAACTACAATGTACATAATGAAATACCTGATTTCTTGAGTCTAAATTAATTTCCGGAGATATTAACCCTTAACAGGACTTTTCGCACGGCCGGTATAAGCTAATTCCATCGGATAGGCTTTATAAATAATTATTACGGATTGCTGATAGTTACTGAAAAAATATTTTAATTTTAAACCGATTCGGTTCTATTTAACCAAAATTGTAACAAAGCATTAAAGCAATTTTGGAGTAGCAAAACACGCAGTAAACAAAGTTATCACAAAAACTAATCTATTCTGTTAACCCTTAACATTTTTGTTAATAAACATTGTCATTAAGCATAAAGGTTAATTATATAAAAAAAAAATAAAATGACATATTGAAGTTCAACAAGTCACCTGAAAAGAAATATTCTAGTTTTAAGGGAAAAATCCATAATTTACCCGTACCCTACCATTCCTGTATGTATTCGTATTAATTAAACCGTAATTTAGGCAGCCTTTACAAAGACAACAGCGAATAGAAGATAAGAATCAAATAAAGCTGAAGAGGAACAATCGAATTATACTCTAGGTAAAAAGGTAAATTTCTTATCATATTACTTAAAACTCGACATAAAAGAATGGGGGACAGAAGGGTGAACACCATTACTTCTTTTTTATTTTACTACCCATACTAATGCCGGATTGGACAGCAGCCCTACGTTTCTTCGCAGCCCCGTTTTTATATTCGTCAATATCCAGCATTAATATACTCTCAGACCTATAAAACGAGATGGGAGCAAAGTGCTAATGTTGTTCCAAGATAACTCAAAATGATTTATCTTTATTATGTTAAACCGAAAAGATCGTCAAAGAAAAAGAATGTATCACAAGAGGAGCAGTGGAGCACCCTAAACTAAAGTTCAGTTTTCACAAAGACAAATTAAAAGTAGGAAGTAATAGAACTCGGAAACCCATATCCCGATGCATTTATTGTATGAAATATTATTTTACAAATTGGAAGATTAATCTCTTTCGTTATTTAGGAAAAATTTCCGAATTCACAAAAATGTATCCCACATTTTTTTTCTGTTGCCCACCGATAGTTTTTAAACAAATTACAGTATAGCATTCTCAAAATGATATAAAATTAGGTTATTAAAAAATAAATACCGAAAACAAAAACACGAACACTTATACAAAAAAAAATATGATATGTACTTAAGACCACATGACAGAAGTGAAAACTGCAACAAAGCGATATTAAAATCTAAATAAAACAAAAAAAAAGTTTCTTGGAGGCGCCGCCGCCGCCGATGGAAATACGTGCATTAGGATAGAGACCGGCGTAATAAACATTTATTGTAATAGTTGATTATGATTAATTTGGTAGTTAGTTAGATAATTATACGAATTACTATATTACAGAGATCGACATGATGTACAGGATAATCAAAATAAGACTTTAAATGATCGAGCTTTAATAAAGGTATATACTCTTATATCAAAACTCAAAATGGCAAAAAGTGTAAATTAGACTAACCCTGTATAAAGGGCACCATCATTCGTAAAGTGGATTCTCATCAGGTAATTACCTTTTCTATATAAAAAAACATTTTTTTCGAATAAAATAATTAAAACTTAATTTTTGACCCATAAATCAATATTTTACATTTTCCCTCAAAGTCCATTTCCCGTGATTTTCCAAACAGGGAAGCATTTAGAGCATTTTTCTCCTAGAAATTCCCTATCGAACTGTCATCTCGGTTTTTTCGCTTCTCGCGCCTTTTTCGGCGCAAGAACTTTCCAAAGTGAACCGTTTTTCAAAAAAATACACGCCCAAAAATGCCGTAAACCGTAAAAAATAATGTGTCGAGAAAATGTCATCAATTTTTTTCAACAGTTGTCGTGTACTTATCAAAGCAATATTTTAAAACATTACAATTTGACCTAATATCACGGAAACGGAAAACGGATCGCCAAAAACAATAGACCGTCCACGTCGGCTGTCCCCAAGCATTGCCTAAAAACATGCCAAGCTTAGCCGTTTTCGAGAAAAATGCGAAATATCTAAAAATTACCCAAAAGAGCGTTAACGTTAATGTGACTTCCGCCGCGTTAAATCTGACGGCTTAGCCTTATTCACTACCCAAGAAAAATGCGCTGAACGCAAGTTTTATGTCAAGATATCAATCAGAATTTACAAATCTTGTTTTTAGTAGGAATCCCAAATCCCAGTAGAGCATACTGGTCTCAATGTCGCTTTGCTGAAAATGTTAAACTAATTTTGATGACTTCAAAATTCGAACTAAATGCTAGTTTTAAATTAAGAATTTTATTAAATTCCTAATTCAAAAAGGAGAATTAACAAAATGCATACTTTATTTAAGTATATTTCGAATTAAGCTTAATAAAATTACGACTAAAATCGGAATCTTATTAAAAATTTTAATTTGAAATATAATACAATTCTTAGGTTCTTCAAAATCTAAATATAACAAGTCAAACTTTGACCCCGCAGTTGAAATATAATAAGTGTCAAAACTCAAAGAAGAAATATAATAAAATTCATTCAATTCCTAGCTCAAGAGGGGAATTTTATAAAATGTACTTTATTTAAGTATATTTTGAATTAAGCTAGTATTTAATAAATTTCGGACTTCAAAGTCACAATTTAATTAAAATTTGATTTTCAATTCGAAATATAATAAAATTCTTAGATTCTTTAAAATCTCTGACCTCGCAGTTGAAATTGAATAAATCTCGAACCTCAAAGTAGAAATGAAATCTAATTCATTAAATTCCTAGTTGAAAGGGGGAATTTAATAAAATTCCTACTTTATTTAAGCACTAGTACTTAATAAAATTCGGACTTCAAAGTCGGAATCTAATTAAAATTTGATTTTCAATTCGAAATATAATAAAATTCTTAGAATTTTTCAAAATCGGAGATAACAAGATCGGAATATAACCAACGCCAGACTTTGAGGTCAATATCACTCTGACCTCGCAATTAAAATTTAATAAATCTCAAACCTCAAAGCAGAAATGTAATCAAATTCATTCAATTCCTAGTTCAAAAGGGGGATTTAATAAAATTTCTACCTTATTTAAATATATTTTGAACTAAGCTAGAATGTAATAAAATTCGAACTTCATAGTGGGATTTTTTTAAACATTTTACTTTGAATTTAAAATATAATAAAATTGTTAGGTACTTGTAAACCGGAATATAACAAAGGCCAGACTTTATAGTCAATATCACTCTGACCTCCCAGTAGATATTTTATAATAAATATCAAACCTCATAGAAGAAATATATGTAACCAAATTCATACAATTCCTAGTTCAAAACGAGAATTCAATAAAATTCCTTATTTATTTAAGTATATTTCGAATTAAGCTAGAATTTAATAAAATTCGGACTTAAGAGTCAATGTTTTATTAAAATTTTACTTTGAATTCGAAATATAATAAAATTCTTAGGTACCTATTTGAAAATTGGAATATAACGACTTTGAAATTTACTTAAATTCTTACTTTAATTAGTATATTTCGAATTAATCTAAAATTAAAAAAAAATCGGACTCCAAAGTCAAAATTTTACTAAAATTTGATTTTGAATTCGAAATATAATAAAATTCATCAGTACTTGAAAATCGGAATATAACGACTTTGAAGTCAATATCTCTGACCTCGCAACAGAAATTTAATAAATCTCAAACCTCAAAGCAGAAATGTAAGCATATTCCAATCAATGCCTAGTTCAAAAGAAGGATTTAATAAAATTCCTACTTTATTTAAGTATATTTCGAACTAAGCTAGAACTTAATAAAATTCGGACTTAAAAGTTGAAACTTTTTAACATTTGATCTTGAATTAGAAATATAATACAATAAAATTCTTAGGTTCTTCAAAATCCGTATATTATAACAAAAGCCAGCCTTTGAAGTCAATAGCACTATGACCGCCAAGTTGAAATTTAATAAATCAGGAACCACAACGCAGAAATGTAATCAAAGTCATTCAACTCCTGGTTAAAAAGGGGGATTTAATAAAATTTCTACTTTATTTAAGTATATTTTGAATTAAGCTAGAATTTAATAAAATTCGGACTTGAAAGTCGGAATTTCATTAAAATTGAGTTTTGAATTCTAAATACAATAAAATTCTTAGGTTCTACAAAATCCGAATTAAACAAAAGCCAGGCTTTGAAGTCAATACCACTATGACCGCAAAGTTGAAATTTAATAAATCAGGAACATCAAAGCAGAAATGTAATAAAATTCATTCAATTTCCAGTTCAAAAGGGGGATTTGATAAAATGTCTACTTTATTTAAATATATTTTGAATTAAGCTAGAATTTAATAAAATTCGGATATTAAAGTTGAAATTTTAATAATCTTATTAACATTTTATTTTGAATTAATAAACCCCAAATCTCAAAGTAGAAATGTTATCAAATTCATTGAATTCCTAGTTCAAAAGGGAGATTTAATAAATTTCTACTTTATTTAAATATATTTTGAATTAAGCTAGAAGTTAATAAAATTCGGACTTCAAAGTCGGAAAATTGAGTTTTGAATTCTAAATATAATAAAATTCTTAGGTTCTTCAAATTTCGACTGTAACAAAAGCCAGATTTTGAAGTCAATACCACGCTCCAGAAAAGTAATCGAATTCAAACTTTGAAGTCGGAATTTAATAAAACGATGTTCAAAGGTTGAAATTGGACGTACTTCGAATTTCGAAGTCGGTATTTAATAAAATTCCACGTTTGGTCTGAATTGAATACATTAAAACTTCGAAATAGGATTTTTTCCTACTTCTACGGATTAACGCGGTTTCAAACCATAGTATTGATATTGTTCTAATTGATTTAAAATTTTGGTGACAGTGACGAAGGCAATTACGAATATTACCAAAAGGAGTTATAGTAAAACAGAAAGTGTTGATAAATTCGAAAATACATAAAAGATCCTGAACTTATAAAATTTCGACTTTAAAATCGGAATTTTATTAAATTCTGATTCTAAGGTAAGAATTATATGCAATCTGAGTTATTAAAAAAAATTCCTACCATTTGATCGTATACTCCGAATTCTATCAAATAAATTTAAGCCAGTTTTTAATGAAATTTGGCTTCAGCCGGAATTTTGATAAAATTCAGTCTTTGAAACCAAAATATAATATAGGTAATTCTAATTATGATATCGAAATTCCAAAGGTTAAAAATGATAAAATTTAAACCTAAACTAACTCCGGAAATTCGAAGTTGGGATTTTTTTATTTATTTTTATTTTTTTAGTGACTTTTTTACGTCTTCTTACTTCTACACCATCGAATTAAAGTTGTTAAAAATAATTTTACAAGTTTGGGTTCAGTGAAGACAAAGGTGAATATTACCAAATGGTATCTAAAAAAAGTACGTGTACGCAAAGTATATCTAAAACCAAACCAAATATAACTTAGTTGAACATTTTGCTCCCACATGTTCCAAAAATGCTATTTTTACGACAAAAGATTTGCTGAAAACAGTTAAATTAAGCTTTGGTGTCATGGTGTGAAGAGCTTGGCTATTAGGACCTTGCCTTTACACATTACGTTTCAGTTGGCACCAAAAGATTCTTAGCTGCGGATTAACTAATTCGGGTAAACGCACTCACAATTGTTTGGTCCATTCGACGTCATGCCCGCATGATGTCCATTATTATAATACACACTCGAAGATGGCACGCATCTCTTTGTTCTCTTCACGAATTTTAAATATGCGTTAGACAAGGCCAACTCCAATTTTGAAGTTGATATGTAATTATCTTGACATTACATCGGCAATTCAAAACATTTCAAACATGTTTAACAGAAGAAATGTAGACAACAAGATAATAGATAATTATGTTTATAACATAACAAGCACATGATTTTCAGTACTTCAGTACAATACGTCTTTCGATGTGCCGCGCGCCGGTCGAATATTGTACTTTTAAAGACATCTTTTTGGCTACAAAAACTATCAATTCTTCGTACGAAAGAATACTTCCACTTTGAAAAAAATAGTATAGTAATAGTATGACACTATGTGTTATGTTAGATGCACACTTGAAATTATTGTACAATATATATTATAAGGGAATAGTTACCAAAGGTTAAATTACTAAAACACAATCAACGTATGGGGCAATATTGCAGTAGAATTGGGTCATCGTCAAACCACAAGAATAAGTTGTTATTTATTCTTGTGGTCAAACTTTGGGAGTTTCGAATTCGGGCACCGTACTTCGAATTTAACACAATTCTGACTTCAAAATCGAAATTTTATAAAATTTAAGTTGGAATTGAAAAAAAATCGGAGTATTTAGAGTAAAGTATATATATATATACAGGGTGCTACAAATTCGAGTGCATGCATAGGGATCTCGCGAACCGTAAGAAATACGAAGTCGGTTAAATTAAGGCAAATTTGTGCGAATATTTTCTCTTGGTCGCTTTGCTCGTAACTTTTTTTACCGTAAGTCTTTACGACAATTACTTTTCAAGATATAGCCGACTGCCATTCTTACTCGGCCACCCGGTACATCTGATTGAAATTTTTTATATTGTAAATTGATTTTCTCGACAAGCAGAACTTTTTATAAAGAATGACTTTTTTTATCCGATCGGACGAAAAACGACACCTTTCCGATGTGTTTTCTCACCGCAAAAGTCATGATTCCAGTATATTGTATTCGTTGCTTGGCAACATGCAATAACTGTACAAGAATAGAAAATAACAGTCCGGGAATATAACATTCCCGGCCTAGGCCGGGAATGTAACATTTCTGTCATATTCAAACGCCTTGTTTGTCAGATCTGACGTCTATCAAAAGTAGCACTTAGCTGTAGTTTCCGTAGCTACGTAATAAACTTCAAGCTCGCTCGATTCAAAACTTGATATTATGTTGAATTTAAATTTAAAACACGTATTTATTTACAGTAATATTTGGCTCTATTTATATAAGTACGTATTCTAATTAATTTCAATCGGATAAAAAATAGTATGTGCAACTCATAGGAAAAGCACATTCCTGGACTCCTGTCCAACCCAAACTAACCCAAACTACCACAGTCGTCCAGGAATGTTTTGCTTTTCCTCCTAGTTACA
>MU182241.1:0-14544 GCA_016904865.1 Pissodes strobi
TCTATTATTATAGAGCAAAATCTTCCTAGATTTAAATGTAGCAAAGAGAAACCCAACAAATATTAAGTTTGAATTAGGTTTTAAAACTTATGAACAGCGCTGTGTTTGGAAAAACAATGGAAAATAGGCAAATTGTTATTAAGAAGTTGCCATTTATCTTGAGCCATTACTCAAACAAAGAATGTCCCAGACCGTCGCATCATCAGTTTTATATCTTGACCTGATGCTAGTAATGCATTTTATGTCCATAAAATCATTAAACTAAAATTGGAAATTCGGGCTTTCCTAATTTGCTGCAACGATTATTTTAAGGCATGAAACTCACCAAAATAAGACGCGTTCT
This sequence comes from Pissodes strobi, assembly GCA_016904865.1. Lineage (NCBI taxonomy): Eukaryota > Metazoa > Arthropoda > Insecta > Coleoptera > Curculionidae > Pissodes > Pissodes strobi. Next base: position 344 of record MU182241.1, read on the forward strand.
ATTATTGTTGGTCAAAATCTTCTTAGATCTAAATGTGCCAAAGAGAAACCCAACAAAAATTAAGTTTTAATTAGATTTTACAAACTTATGAACAACGCTGTGTTTGGAAAATGAATGGAAAATATTTAAAATATTATTAAGAATTTGCCATCATCTTGGGACACTATTCAAAGAATAAATGTCCCAGACCGTTAAATCATCAGTCTTATATCTTAACCTGATGCTAGTAATACATTTTATGTCCATAAATTTATTAAATTGCAATCCATACTATATTAGAAAATTTACCGCCTGCATGAATCTAAAGATGCACACATTCAAGTTCATTAAACATTTCAGAACAGTCACATTTAACTAGTGTATGAATTGGAGTTGACGTCGATCTTGCTTTATCATAGATGGGGTACCTCTTCCTCTAAATGTCCTTCCAGCCAAATGCCAATTAAATTATAAGTAATATTTTTTTTCAATTTCATACTTATAGTTTAATTTTTACCAAATACATTTACTCTTTCTATAAAAAAACCTATGGCTATCTTATCCATACTATATTGGAAAATTCACAGCCTGCATCAGTCTAAATATACACACATTCAAGTTCATTTGAAATGTGAGAATAATCACATTTGGCTTGTATATGAATTGGAGTTGCTTGATCATAGATAGGATACCTATTCCTTTAAAGGTCATTCTAACCAAATGCCAATTAAATTATTTGTAATATTTTTTCAATTTCATACTTACGGTTTAGTTTTTACCAAAACCTTTACTCCTTCTACGAAAAACCTTTGGCTATCATATCCATATTATATTGGAAAATTCACAGCCAGCATCAGTCTAAATATACACACATTCAAGTTCGTTAAAAATTTCAGGTCAATCACATTTGACTTATGTATGAAATGAAGTTAATGACATATTGCTTTAATATAGCTGAGGCACCTATTCCTCCAAATGCCTTTCCAACCAAAACCCAAATAAATTATCAAGAATATATCTTTTTTCAATTTCATACTTACAGTTTAGTTTTTACCAAAGTACCCTTGCTCTTTCTAAGAAAAAACTAGAATATTCACAGCATGCATCAATGTAATATACATACATTCAGGTGCATTAAAATATTCAGAACAATCTCATTTAACTTGTCTATAAATTGGAGTTGATGTCGATCTTGTTTTGTCATAGGTGAGGTACATATTCCTCTAAATGTCTTTCCAGCCAAATGCCAATAAAATTGGAAGTAATATTTTTTCAATTTCATAGTTAAAGTTTGTTTTCACCAAATATCCTTGCTCTTTCTAAGAAAAACATTTGGTGAACTTATCCGTAACAACAACAACACTATAGCACTACAACCCTGGGTGGGTCTTGGCTGCTTGAACCACCTCTCTCCATCGGGTGCACATTTTCCCAGTTATCAATTTCCATTATTTGCAAGTCTTTGCGGATGTTGTCTCTAAATCTCAGCTTAAGTCTTCTCAGGGGTCTCCTTCCCGTTGGGGCTTCCTCCCATATGTTCTTTATAAGCCTTTTGTTGTTACTACGCTGGTCGTGGCCGATCCATCTTAGTCGGTTGGATTTTATTTCTTGTACTATGTCTGGGGAGTCATATAGGTGAGCGAGTTCGTTATTGGTCCGTATTCTATATTCGCTTGTTTGCTGGTCAATACCCGGTCCAAAAATTCTCCTCAATATTTTCCTTTCAAACCTTCTAAACAACTGTGTATCGAAAATTGTCATTGTCCATGTCTCGCATCCATACATGATGACCGGTCTTATTACCGTCTTGTATATGTTCATTTTTGTTGACCTTGTAATATATTTGGATTTCAGTATCTCCTGCACAGAGAAGAAACATTTGTTTCCCTGGGTTATTCGGTGTTTTACCTCCTCCTTCATATTATTGTCCGCTGCAATCAGAGAACCTAGATATTTCAAAGACTGAACATTCTCAAAATTGCAGTCGTTCATAGTTACATTTTGTCCCACTCGGTCTCTATTATCCTTTCGTGTTAAATGCATAAATTTCGCCTTCGTCTCATTTACTGTCAGACCCATCCTTTCAGCTTCTTTCTCCATTTGTACAAACATTTCCTTGACGTTAACTGTGTGTGCTCTTTCCTACAACATCGATGTCATCAGCATATCCTAGGAGCAGCCTAGGTCCATTGGTTCCAAATATTTGTGTGTTTGTTTGGGCTACTCTCACTACTTTCTCAAGGGCCAAGTTGAACAGAACTGGGGACAGCGCGTCGCCTTGTTTAAATCCATTATCTACAGGGAACATTTCGCTATTTGCCCCTACACTCTTACGCTATTTACTGACCCTTCCACGCACGTCTTCACCATGCATATTAACTTATTTGGAATTCCGAATTCCTCCATGGCTTCCCACAGGCGTATTCGGATTACACTGTTATACGCCTGTTTAAAATCCACAAATAGATTGTGGAGATCTCGGTTGAATTCCCAGCACTTTTTAAGTAGCTATCTTATCGAGAACAGTTGGTCCGTTGTTGATCTTCCGCTCCGGAATCCACATTGGTATTCACCAACAATTTCATTAGCATATGGTGTTATTCGGCTCAGTAATATGTTTGACAGGACCTTATAGGCGCAATTGAGGAGAGTGATGCCCCGGTAATTTGTACATATAATCTTATCGCCTTTTTATGTATTGATATGATCACTCCCTCCTTCCATTCCGATGGGATTATTTCTTTATTACGAATACGTGTTATCAAATGGTGTATAGCTCTATGAAGTGTGTCTCCACCATATTTTAGACATTCTGCCGGTATCCGGTCCAGTCCAGGTGCTTTATTATTTTTAAGCTTTTTGATAGCTTCAATAGTACTATATTAGAAAAGTCTCAGCCTTGATCAGTCTAAATATACACACATTCAAGTTGTAATTATTTTTTTCATTTCATTCTTACAGTTTAGTTTTACAAAATACACTTGCTCTTTCTAAGAAAAACCTTTACCTATCTTAACCATACTATATTAGAAAATTGCATCAATCTAAACATACACAGGGCTTTTCTAATTTACTGCGAGTATTATTTCAAGGAGTGAAACTCAACAAAATGCAACGACTTCTATTATTATGGGTCAAAATCTTCTTAGATCTAAATGTAGCAAAAAGAAACGCAACAAAAATCAAAATTAGATATTTCTAACTTATCAATAACGCTGTTTTCGGGAAAACAATGGAAAATAGGCAAATTGTAATTAAGAAGTTGCCATGCATCTTAAAGGCAATTGGAACCCTACTCCCATACGTACATCAGACATTGAATGTCCCAGACCGTCGGAATACTAGTTTTATATCCTGACTTGATGCTAGTAATACATTTTATATCCATAAATTCATTAAATTGTAATTGGAAAGACGAATTTTTCTACAAACATACTTAGGTGGTGTGAAAGAAGAGATATGCCATTATTATATTTAGCTACGAGGATAATTTGCTACCCTTTTCTATGAAGAACTAATAACTATATAAAAATACTTATAATATTTCACGAATATTTTTGTTAAAGTAATAAAACAGCCTTAAAGCCATTCGATATAACTGACAAACACGGAAATCTATCATCAATCACTCTTGAAACGATAAATGTGTCAGTAAGTTGTTATATTATTATATCCAAGTTCGTATTGAAAACATTTCCTTACTGTTTAGTTCCTGTTTGAGGAAATTGTAATTACCCCTTCTCATTTCAATATTAACTCACGTAATAATAGCGTTTGCGTTACAAATTAGTAAAATGTGTTGAGGTCAATTTTTTTGCCTACTAGAACTTCAAATCTTTTAATTTTATTTAAAACTGCTAAAGTGTTCAGTACGTTAAGTAATCTGAATTTAATTGTGTTGTATCGAAATAATTGACAGCCTTTAAAACGATATTCTTTCAGGAAAATGCACATTTGTCTAGACTGAAATTCATGGCTTTATGCCAATAAAACTTCAACTCCAATGAACTTGACTACAGCATAGCTGCTCTTGTGCAACTACATTATAATGGCCACTGCTCTCGGAATCCAAAATCACTAAGTATGCAATGAAAAATTCATTAAACGCCAAGCTAAATACTCTAATATAGTAATAGCAAGACTAGCATATCATATAACATATATAACTTAAAAAAAAACAAAATTAATGCCATTACAAAAATTACCAAATAAAAATGGTAAATATAAATTCAGTTTTTTGGGTCATTTCTCCAATAACGCGTATCCATTTTGATGCTATTTATTACTAGATCGCTGTTACAGAGGTGATATACACGGAATTATTTAACGCACTGACCTGTAATAATTTGAGGCCCGCATAACGATAAGCAATGCATAATGGGCTTACCACCGGATGGGTTATGTTCACCGATATCACATTTGCATATGGTATTAGCCGGGTAAAGTAAAATTATGCTTTTCATTTTATACATGACAATCAATCATTAAATATGATAAAAATCGGAGCGATATGTCGGTAAGAAATACGAAATTAGTTAATTTATTGGTTAATAAAGTAGGCACCGATCCAGGGCGTCGTTCCCATAAACTAAAGTAAACCGGTTTATGAATTTCTGATGATTGGTAATGGTCAGAAAATGACAGAATATTTGATTACTAATTAAACTTAAAAGACCATTCAATGAAAACATTTATCATTTTTGTTATTAAATTATTTTTTTCCATTTGCCATCCTGCCAAAATGACGCTGATCTCAGGGTCATTGGGTACTCGTTAGGTTTGACGTTCAAGTGTCGTGTTTATTCCCATAAACAAAATGATATAAATATTAAAAAAAATAAAAGGGCTTAATCGAAAACAAGTAATAACCTGATATATGCTCACAAATATAGGACTAGGTGAACCGGAAGGAACAATATACCATAACAACTGATTACGAAAAATCCAAAATCAATTTCACCAAATTAATGTTAAACGCAATATGCATAGGTATATATAATAATAATAATAATAATAATAATAATAATAATAATAATAATAATAATAATAATAATAATAAATGACTTTATTGCAACATTTAAAAAAAAAAACATTACAAAAGGCGGAGTTGAAGTTGGACTTCCTATTTCAACCTAGGCATATCATAACCTCAATCATAACACTTAACTCAGAACTAAAATTAAAATACATTTACTAACACTAAAGACAAATGTAATTTACAAGACTAGAAAGTAATATGAACACTGAACAATAATAACAATAATGGACCCAAACCTGCTGTGGTCATTTATAATCAATTGCACAGAGAAAGCTGCAAGATATTAAAACTAAAGAATAAAAAGACTAAAAGAAAGTTGTAATACAAATTATAGTAATAATGCACAAATACACAAACGCCCAAATATATGGGGTGGTTATCTATGATAATAATAAATTATGATAGTGGTTAAACAGTAGGATGAGGTTATTACGAATCTAAAGGAAGTTTTGAATATTACTTTAAGATAAATTTTAAATCTGGGTCCAGAAATATTTTTAAATGCAAATGGCACTTTGTTATATAAGTAGGCAATTTGGTGACTAAAAGAACGCTCATAAAGAGCTGTTGTATGTTTAGGCGGTGTTATGAAATATTTATGCCTGAGATCTAAATTATATGCATCAAATCTGAATTTAATCTTATCATAAAGATAATCAGGTCTTTTCCTACATATAATATTATTAAAAAGGACAAGGCTATGAAGCAAACGTCTTTCTACCATGTTTAACCACTTTATCCCACGCAGTTTAACACTTACACCTCTATCGCAACCCCGTATTCCCCCTATTAATCTTACGCAAGAATTTTGCATAAGTTGAATTCTTTTAGCATCAAAATCGAGAAGGCAGGGACCATACAACGCGTCACCATAATTGAAATGTGATAATACAATAGAGTCACATAACATCTTTTTTAAACTCTCATTAAGAAGTGATCTCTGACTGTAAATAAGTTTAAGATTTGCAAAAGCCCTTCTAATGCAGTTATTTATGTGCTCTGTAAATCTCAAGTTGCTGTCCATTGTGATTCCCAACTTTTTTGCAGAGTTGCATACACTAAGAGTTTCATTGTTGATTCTGACATTCAGAAGATTCCTGTTCCGATCACAGCACTGTTTTCGACCGAAAAGCAAGAGCTGGGACTTCACGGGATTGATTTCCAGACAGTGAGGCTCTGATGCCCTTTTAAGGGCGTTCAGGTCATGAGTCAGTCTATTGTTAGCTTCCTCAATGCCATCAGGACCAAAGGACAAATATAATTGTGTGTCGTCAGCATAGAAATGCACTGCAGAATATCGCAAATAAGTCTGAAGTTGAGATGTATAAATAAAAAATAGTTAAACAAATTAAACCCATTATCCCCGATATCTTCCCATTTATTTTTACCGCCTGCCTTCTATCTGCAAGGTAAGAACGCATCAAATGTTCTGCACTTTCCTCAAAGCCAATATAGTGCAAAATTGCCAACAAAAGATTATGATTGAGGCGATTAAAGGCCTTTGAGTAATCCAGAAGGACAAGTGCAGTTAACTTACCATGGTCTGATGCTTCCAGAATGTCATCCGTTACTTTTAATAAAGCAGTTGTACAGCTGTAATCTTTTCGGTAGCCAGACTGAAAGGCAGGAAGTATTTGATTGCGTGTAGCATGCTCTCTTACTTGGGCCTCCAAAACCCTTTCAATTACCTTAGAGAGGGTTGGTAGTATGCTAATTGGCCTTAAGTGTTTGAGTTCACTGGGTGAGTTCACTTTAGGGAGAGGCAACACATATGATGTTTTCCAACATTCGGGAAATGTACTGGTTTCAATGCAAAAGTTAGTTATATGAATAATTATTGGTATTATATGGGGACAGCAGCGTGTGAGCATTGATAGACCGATTTCATCACAACCAACAGCCGCGGATTTGATGGACGATATTGCTTTCTCCACCTCCTCTCCTGTTGCCAGTTTAAACCTAAATTTAGCAACATTATTTTTTGTATTATTCAGATAGAAGTTTAGAGTATCTAAATTAGGAGAACCGCACTCAGCAACATTAGCAAAAAAGTTATTTATTTCATCTGGTGTACCCAGCTGGTCTGGGACTACTCTCTTAGTTTGAGAATAAGCATATATATTTTTGAGCAATCTCCAATTGTTACTTGGTCCATTATTTCGAATACCGTTCTCAAGGTAGGCTCGCTTTTCCCTCACAATAGCTGAAGACACAAAGTTTTGAAGCTGACGGTAAGACTCCCAAGTTTCAGGTTATATTTTGATAATGCCTTGTCACGAAGTGATATACTAAATTTTATATTTTCTGTCAACCAAGGAGCTCGTTTTTTGGTGATTCGAAAAGTTCTTTGAGGAGCATGCAAGTTAAATAGCTCTGTTATGTAAAGGTTAAAAGTAGTTATCTTTTGGTCAATGATTGGTAAATAAAAAATATTATTAAAGGGCACACTTTGAAGATCTCTGTAAAAAGCAATTTGGTCAAGATACCGATAGTCTCTACATGTAGAAAAGAAAGGCTTAGGTTTAAAAATCTCTAAACATAATTTGCACTTAATAAGAAAATTATCTGAAACGTCAAAGGCATGATCGACCCCAGAATCCTCCACCATATCAGCATTAGAACACAAAATCATATCAATTAGGCTAGCATTGCTGGTTCCCCGCCTCGTTGGCTCATTTATTAGTTGAACCAAATTATAGGCATTTAAAAGCAAATGAAAACGTTGTGTATTTATACAATCTAAGTCTAAAAAATGTACATTAAAATCGCCCACACAAACAAAATTATCACAGTTTAACAAGTTTTTACAGGTATTCTCTTCAAACTCGCTGAGAAAATCTCTCACATTATCACGCCCTGGTGGACGATAAATTAAACCTAAAATGGTTTTTGTGTTTTTTATTTTGAAATTCACCCAAAGCTGTTCGGCATATTCTGTCTTGCAATCATTAATCTCTAAAAACCTAATTGTATTTTTAACATACAAAAGAACTCCACCGCCACGACCAGTGACACGGTCCTTCCGCACTAGCCTAAAATTTGTGACATTTACTGCCTCATCTGCAATTGCAGGACTTAACCAGGACTCAGATACTGCTAAAATGTCAATATCATGATTTAAAATACAAACTTTAATATCATTAATTTTAGGTAAAACTGATCGCACATTTATATGAGCTACATTAAGTTTACTATCATTAATCCTATTACTTAAATTCAACTGTGGCATTTCAGTTCTGTGTACTATAATCAATTTTACCTCTAAACCTATCAACAAAGTACTTAAGCGATGGACAATCAGAATCTCTTACCCCATGGTCTGTAGCATAATTTAGTTTATATTGTCTGTTTGCTGTTATACAATTAATACACTTTTTATTTTCACCCTGGCATTCAGCAACACTATGCCCTTCACCACATGCACCACATATGGTGCATGTGGTCATATCATACTAGTAATCAAGAGTTATCAGTATAATACCTATTGCTACTAAACCTTGTGCGCGTCTACCATGGTATTCGTGGCCACAGTTGTACATAAATAAATCTTAACGAATCAGTTATGAAATATCATTACGTAAAAGTTTTTATAACCAGATAGTTAATCACTCGGAACGGCAATGTTTGTAATTTAGCTCGATATATATTAAATTGTAAGAATAGAGAAATATAATATGAAAAAAACTAGGAGTATTAATCGATCCACACTAGTAAATAGTATCCCTACCAGATGTATACTTATTTAAATTAGCATTGGTAAGCAGTTCCAAATATATTTATATCAATACAACGCAGAGAAGAATACAACACACAATCTAACACAACGCTGAAAATACTATAAACACCCAAATAACATTATGTGGATGATCACAAGCGTTATGTGTACATAGTACCGCACCCAATCTAACTTAAACTGCACCGATATCATCTCCAGCTTTCTGCACGTAGGCTGCTAGGCGCTATAAACTCTCAGTGCCCTTTGAGGTAGGGCCCACCTGGACATCCCGTAACTCTGTGGCTGCAGTCAGTACCAAAAAAAAAACAATCAACTGAACTGACGGGTAGCTACTTGGTTAGCTACTTAACTCGCTCCAAATAGAAACCCTAGCTACGTAGGATTTGGTGGTAATGACGAATGAGAGCATGGCTCTCTCCTACAAGCACTCCTTGAGGAAGAAGACGGAGTATTTTGTTCCGGAATCTTCCGCACGTGACCAGTTACCAAAGAAATCTTAACTTCAGACAAAATCCAACAAATCCACAGTCAATTAATTTACTCCACAAAACTGGTAACTATGCCAACTTCTTTAGCCCGAAATAAGATTATCCCCGTAAGGCTGAATTAGGAATTCTTAAACCTTTTTATCAGATTTACGCACTACCTCCTCTTAGAAGGGGTTTACCAAGAAAGAAAACGAGGTCAAGTCAAGATCATCCACCTCGAACGTCAAGGTTCAATGTTTAAGGGCCAGAAAAAATTCAACCAATAGGCCAGCTTTACATTGTCCTACGACAACATGTAAAATGCAACAAATAGGTTCACATCAAATTTAATAACAACTTCAATATACAATAAAACGTATCTAAGGCAGTATGATCTTACGTATTGCTGGCAGGATAAAGAAAACGGACTAATCAAACAGAAACTACCTCATTCCAGCCCGCGGCCATTTTGAACTCCTGACATCGAAAACGCTAAACGCATGAATACGCGGCAGAATAAGCCTGCGCCCCTATTGGAATCAGCTGCGGAACAACCGGGCGGTGTTGCCAAATTTAGCGGACACAACGCAACCACTGATTCATCTTGCCTGCTTACTTCAAGCGAAAGCTCAGCAGCTATTTAACATCAAACTGATGGTAGCACATCAATAAATTATGTTGTTTCTTGTTGGCTTGGTCTGCAAACACATCAAAATCGAATATCGCTAGAGAAACATGTACACTTGGCAACAGTCGAAGGGTACCCTTCAAAGTTACACAACCAACAATTATTGTCCAAGTCTGAAGGTTATCATATGAGAAATAAACATTGACTGAATGTTTAACTTTTCCTATTAAATATTGGAACAAATCCAGGAAAATAACTGACTAACTCCGAAACCAATATTCCATCCATATTATCATCGAGAAGGTGATTATTGGAGAAGGTAAGAGAATTATTGAATGCTTTGAAATGCCCTGCTATAAATGATTGTAACTTCGAAGGTCTCCTCGATAGCGATGGCCAGAATACAGCACGCTTTACTGATTTATTATGCGCTAAGCCAGAGAAAATGTTTACAAAGCCCGATCGATACTATCAAACCGCCCTAGAAAATCAAGTTACGTATACGACTACCGACTTCTCAATTTTTTCTGAAACAATCCGATAAAAGGCTAGATTTATACGACAACTATGCAGGTATCTAAACGAAGAAGTAGTATTATATTTAGCTTGACGGACTAGCATAATAGATGTAGGATTAAAGGTAAAATAACTGACTTTATTTGACCTCTATCTGTTACATGTTTTCATACTAAATTGACATGTAACGACATTAGATGGGCTTCGGGAGCTTGAGCTCCAAGTTTGATTCGAAAACATGCTTGTTAACAATATTCAATTAGCTTAAGAGCTTCACTTAAATGGTCTCGTGGTTTCCTAATTGTATATACCTTGTATGATGCAATTAATTCTAATTTTAATGCATTCCATATCAATTTCTTGAGGCAAGTGGATTTTACTTGCCATCCTTTGTTCGCCTTAGGTTTTAGTTGTCGTTATTTAGTAACCAAAAACTGTCTCCATTTAGTTTTCTTGAGTTTTTAACTTTCCTGGATGAAACGAGGTTGCTTAAAGGTTTTAAAGTGCGAAGGAGGATGAAAGCAACCATGAAAACAAATTCACATGTCATTTTTGAAAAATTAACCTTATCTTCTTATTTTGTAATTGCTACTTCATAGAGAAAGGTAATTGTGGACATCCACCATCATAAAATGCCATATTACTTCGGTTTTAGTTGATTTTTATTAATGTTGCATCTTTCACTGTTTTCTTTTGTAACTGACAATTCTGAAATCATCTTAATCAACGTCTTGATTTGACATTTTGCTTTGCACCTGCTGTAGTAAGCCGCGTTATTACTTTTTTGAGATACCCTTGTGGTTACCTTCTACCCAACCCATTTTGGAGTCACCATGCCTCACCAATTTGTGATTCATTGAGTTGCCTGGAGTGTCGTCCATGAGTTTCTTAATTATCCCAGCAGAACGAACCGTGAATTCAGATTAGCAAATTTTATTTTACATTTTAATTACTGGTTGCTTTATACCACCGGCACCGGCGCGCGGCGCGGTTCCGTATAAACAACATCTAAACCTTTTCTTTCTTTACATATAATTCTCCACTAAGTAAGATCAAATTCGCAGTTTCATACTTGTTTCTGTATTTGCCATTTATTGTTAATACATTTACATGGTAAGTTAAGGTAAGTCTAAAGTTGTTTATAATCAAAATTGACTACATTCATAAAGTTTACAATATACTATCTTAGATTCCACGGGTGTTTCTTATTCAACGTATTATAATCACAATATTACTAATTGATATAACGTCCTAGTGGGCTCAAGAATTGTAAACGGAACATGATCATGTTTTGGGTACTTTTGAGTTAGAGAACACTAAGCGCAAACTGGCTTTTTAAAGCAAAATAACGACATATGGGAGTGTTCACAAACCTCTCTTATAGCTAGGCGATTTTTTTTGATAGTCTAGTGTAATGTAGAAATATTGAGCCTCGAAAAAGATTTTTAAACCATAGCAAATTTACATCAAAAAGCTTTTAACAATTGAAAAGCTCATTAACATTGTTTACTATGTTTTTAATTGACAACATTTTAAAGGATATTTTCACCAAAATTTTGGCATTATTTTTTTTAAATAATGTATTTGCTGCTAATAAATCGATGAAGATTTGGACATTCAAAAATCGCAAGCAAAAAGATGTGTTTTTAAAAAGTTACAACAAATTAAAGAAAAGAGCAAAATGAATATAGTTTTTGGTCGAAATAAATCTCTAAATTTAGATTTGCCTGAAAAATCATACAAATCTCGAAATATATTTTTAAAACTAAATTTTTGTTCCATTACCGTAGTCTCGAATAAATGGCAATTAGTTGAAATAATGTATAATTTTGTTGAAAATTACCCGGCAATTACTTTAATTTGCCATCCTATACAATAAAGTGTGGCCAAATTATTTATTCAACCAGGATAAACGAAAATTTTATAATTGACCGATTAAACAAAGAGCTAATGCGGATAAATGAAAACGATATCACATTAACATTAAATAAATACCGAGATCCATACATATATTCGGTAAATAAAATCGGATCCAATTGTATTGGTGTTTAAGCCATAACAGTAATGTTAAATTAATTAAATAAATCCATGTGGGTCGTCATATTTTTACGGGTTAACATGAACAAATAACGTCCCATTAAAAGCAGTGTAAAATTATTATTTTTCAAATATTTCAAAAATTGATGCTTTGGAACACGGTGGTGGACTTTGCTCTAACACAAATTGCTCAAAAGTCAGGGAAAGACAAGTAATTAAAATAAATGCGACGCTCCTGAAAACGGTATACAGACCGGAATCAAAGGGCATATTATGGTGGTAGAATATAACATTACCAACTCAGAAGTCATTGCAAACATGAAGCAGCAGTCAAAGCTTCTCAAGGCAGAGATTACAAAAAGATAAGATATTAATTAATTAGCATATTGGGGTGACTATAAGCCTTTTAGAAACCAATATTTTATAGCAATCGAGGCACCCAAGCAACCAAATCCGGGATGGTTCAAATCACACTAAATAAATTATCCTAAAAGGTAACATAAGTGAAAAAAATTTTAGAAAGCGTTTAATTTATGTTAATTACTTAATATTTTGATTTTGTAACACGATTTGTTAATTGCTTAACAAATATTCTATATGCCAGGTCTACTCAGCAGTTTCAACAATAATTAAAGGCGTGGGGTCTATGACTTGTCAGTTAAGTGAAGGCGCCAATAAATATTTAACTAGGAATATATCAGTGATTTTTTTCACATTGAAATCAGGGCAGTAAAATTTAGAAACATACTCTAGATAAGAATAAAATAAAATTTGGAAATAAAAGGTATTAATGAAAGGATCTTTTGACATTTACTTATCAAAACAAACATCGGGATTTATAGGGAAATTCGAAGTGAGCTCATTTCGGGACCTGTCCTAAGGCGAAAAGTTATGGTCGCAAATTGCGGGTAAGTAAAACGGTTTACTGCTATGAGGCTTACAGCCAATTACACTAAAAGCATATCATTCAAACAGGTAGACACAATACCAGAATAAATCAGATAATTACTAGTTTTTCAAGAAGAAAATGACTATTCATAAATCAAATTATGATAAGAATGGTAACAGGTACGATATCAGATAATGGATTACCTAAAGTCAGTGATCGGTAAGTTTAATAAAACAAATACTGTCTGTAATTATGTTACTGATAGTAAGAGCATAGCATTAAGGTAAATGTCCGCAGGCTAAGTCAACCAATTACGTTCCTATTGCTAGGCATTTGATATTCGAGGCAATATCAAACAAAATAATGAAAAAATAAGTAATTCTAAATCAAATTATGATAAGAAAGTGAATAGATATGATATGAGATAATATTTGACTTAAAGTCGTTTATCAAACCCTCTGTAGAACCTATCACGTAGAATCCACCGGAAAAGCTGTCCTAAGCAAGCAGGAGTGCAGGAGTACCAGGCTGTCCCCAATCTGGGTCGCAGCGTTCCCTACTAAGCTACCCTTTCACACATGTAGTCAGCTTCACATCGACAAAAGGCCTCGGATAGCGGAAGGAAATCGTTATCGGAAATCCTTATCTCTCCAGGAGAAAGTCTGTCCTCAGGAAAGAAATCTGTCCCACGGAAGGAATTCTGTCCTCCGAGGGGAATTCTGTCCCACGAAAGGAAATCTGTCCCACGGAAGGAATTCTGCCCCACGGGAGGACCCTAACTATATTATAAATAATTGTAACCATCTAAAATAGAAACACTAGTGTCCAACGCACCTTAAAAAAAGGATCATTATACTCTACATAAAATACATTTAATGGACTACACGGCCGGTAATCGAAGAATATATATA